>JAHUTJ010057443.1:21253-64763 GCA_036250325.1 Characodon lateralis | reverse complement strand
GGCTCTTGATACATCACAAAGACTTGCTGTCTTGGTCACAGATGCGCCAGCAAGACGTGCACCAACAATTTGTCCTCTTTTGAACTCTGGTATGTCACCCATAATGTTGTGTGCATTTCAATATTTTCAAATGTCATGTTTTTCTAAACTGTGTAGGAAAAGATTTGCAGAACTGCAATCCTCTATAAAAGGCAAACTACCTCAGTCTTATATATGTTTAGAATAATGCAAAGCTACAGAGGATCTAATTAAAATCATTATTTGCAAAACAGGAAGCTCAGTAGGGGTGTAGTATTTTCTCCAATAACAATCTGCACCATGGAGGTTAAAACCCAAAGATCTATCGTCTAAACTGTTACCAGCTGCTTTAAATGTCCAACTAATCTCGTTTCTAATTGGGTCCACACAATGGAAAGGTGCCTGATCATGGCCCAACCGAAGAGTCCTGCCTCTGTGTTGGAGGCTTACGTAGGAAAGGTTTGTCATTTGGATAAATGACAGAGAGACACGATGAGGGTGGAGGGTTGAACAGGGTAAAAATAAGGCATGAAAAGCCAGAGCTAGCCAGCAGCTCTTACAGTCTGAAAGAGAACAACATGTTCTGTGACCCAGTGAGGGGGAAACAGGGGTGGGAGGTGGGGGAGGGAAGTGAGGCAGATGGAAAAGAGAGTAAAACAGGAAAGGAAAGGTGGGAAGAGAAGAAGTGAAGCAGAATGAATGAGGGCTTTACAAACTGAACGTTCAGAAATAGTTGCTGGTAAGCAAGAGGACCCACTTTACTGGAGCCTGCTAGGAAGTTGCAGAAAGCACAGAAACTGAAACAGACGGCTGATTTAGCGAGCTACACAAACCTGAGCGAAAAAACGCTTCACCACCAACTAAAACTACGTATAACTAGAAGGGGTCCAAGCCTTCCTTAGCAAGTCCAGCCCTGCCCGCGTCTTCAGGCGCACCACTGTTTTATCTCCAGATAACATTTGCACATTTCTAGGCCATCCAGGCCTAAACAAGAATGGGTGTGGCCTAACCTGTCTGAAACAGAATCATCCAAGACTTCAATAAATAAAAGGGTTTTTGATCATTGGAAATTTACAATTTAGTTATAGCCACATGCAATCATAGCCATGGTGCCATCAGTTGGGGAGCAGTAGCAAATATTTGCAACTAAGTAGCAGTAAATATACTTAACTTTACTTCTGAAGGAAGTCTGATAGGAGTCACCTCCTATCCGTTATTAGTTTTATCTAAGAAGAAAATAAACCCAGCAAAAATCAACAAATTACTGGTTTAGAACCAGCATAAAACATTAAGTAGGTTAAAAGGTCTCAAAACAACACATCATGCCCTGATCTGAAGAAATTATAAGAACATATGACAAACAAAAGGAAAAAGGAAGGAATTAATCAACAACTATCAGTCTGAAAAATGGCTACAAAGCCATTTCTAAGGCTTTGGGACTGCATTGAACCACAATGAGAGCCATTTTAAATAAATGAAGAAAACATAGAACACCGGTGAACCATCCCAGCAGTGACCATCCTACCAAAATAACTAAGAGTTCACAAAATCCCAACATCTAAACAACTGCAGGCCTTATTTGCCATAGTTAAGGTCAGAGTTCATGATTTAACAATAACAAAGAGACTGGGTAAAAATGGCCTGTGAGAGTTCCAAGGAGAAAACCACTGCCGACCAAACAAAACACAATGATCCATTACCCCAAGACCTTTTGGAAAATATTCTGTGGACTGACGAGACAAAAATGGAACCTTTAGGATGGTATGTTTAATATTACATGTAGTGTAAAACGTACAGCATTTCACAAAAAGAACATCATACTAACATTCAAATTGTGATGCGTGAGGCTGCTTCGGGGACCTGGATGGCTTGCTGTAATGGATGGAACCATGAGATCTGCTCTCTAGCTGACAACCCTGAGAAGAATTTCCAACCATCACTTTGTGACCTTGAGCTCAAACATCTTTGGGTTACGCAGCAGGACAGTAATTCAAGGCCCACCACCAAGTCCATCTCTGAATGGCTCAAAAAAAAAAAGAGAAGGTTTTAGAGTGGCCTAGTCAAAGTCTATTCAAAGACTTGAATCAAGTTTATATGCCGTGCGGTTACTGCAAGCAAGCCATTTGTGCTCAAGACACTTCAATGTGGCTGAATTAAAACAATTCAGCAAAGAAGAGTGGGTCAAAATTACTCCACAGTGATGTAAAAGACTCATTATCTATTTCTATTATAAGAAACACTTAATGACACTTGATGCAGCCAAAAGTGGCTCAACCAGGTATTATAGGTTTAGGGGCAGTTACTTTTTCATATACTGTAGGGCCAGGCTGGTTCACGCAGCATGCTTTACCCTCATAAATAAAATTACCATTTGACTGTATTTTCTATTTATTTTGGGTATTTTTTCCTGACATATCCTTTGTTTGATGATCTGAAACATTCAAGTAAGACAACAAACCAGAAAACTAAAGAAATCTGTAAGGGGAGGAAATACTTTTTAACATCACTCTACCCATGTATATATTAGTGTGTTTATACAAATATGCTTCTTTCCCAGAATGATCTGACCTATTTCATGTTCTAAAAAGCTGATTTAATAGTGATATTCAGTCTGAACGCAGCTGAGGATCTGTCTGTTCCTCCGTCAGCCTTGCGCAGTGCAGAGGCTTATGCCATGGGAGGAGAGTGGAGATCTGCAGTGGCTCGTGCCTGCGATTTATAAAGCTTTCCTCCTGAGCTCGCATCGCAGCACTGTCTGGTAAGTAAGGGAATATATACGCCACCATACAGAGCGCTGCTGAAAGACAAACGAGTAGGACTGATTCTTTCACGAATTCCTTCAACAGAGGTGAAAAGCCTGATCATCCTTAGCAGACACTTTATCAGAAGAATTAGGTTTGGGTTTATAATACTGAAGAAAAGTCCAAAAGTAACAAGTCTATGTTGATATATATGAACCGTTTCTTCCCATGTTGCAATGATAATACAGCAACAACAACACATGCACAAGCTTTCATTTATTGCGGATTTTCTATAATCCACACAAGGTCAAAAATATCATGCCTAACCACATACACAGACCCCCCCCCCCCCAAACTATTTTGTTAAAAGTACCTTAGCAAATACAACCTCAGCACCCGCCTTTTGTGGCCATCAACATCCCTGTGGCATCATTCTGGCTGGAGTTTTTTTTCCCTGGTATAACTTTTAAACATAGTCCTGAAATTTTCAATAAGGTTGAGGCAGGGGGCTTTGAGAAGGCCATTTGAGGAGCTTAGTTTATCATTGTCCTACTAGAACACCCATTTTTACCTAGCTGTTAATTTAAAGGTTCAAGAACTTGGAAGAAGTCCCCCTTCATTATGGTATACACTTTGTGCAATGACCCAATGCTACAGTTAGAAAAACAGCCCACCTACCCTTGGTACTGCCACCGCCATGCTTAACAGCTGGTACCGTGTCTTTAGATTTGAAAACCTCACCTTGACTGCCGCAAACATATTTCTACTGTGGCCAAATACCTCATTGCTTGTCTCGTCTGACCAACAACTTTTCTCCAGAAGGCATCTGGCTTGTCCATGTGGGAAACTGTATATTTCAGTGTTAGAGGTGTCCATTTTGGAGCAGGAGCTTCAGCCTTAGTTGAGACTCTCTCAGTTCATGGTGTTATAAAACCAGCAGTTCTCTACTTCATGGCGGGCATCAGCTTTGGGGGTTCCTTGGCTGTTCCTGAACCCCCTGACCTTTCCGTAAAAGGCAGACAGTTTGGGTCCGATAACTTTTTCAACATGATTAAGGTTTTGAACAGGGGCGTATGCATGTATTTAGGTGTGTACAATTCTCACTATGAACTGGATTAGAGAAAATTAAAAATAAATTCATCCAAATTTAAGACTTATGAAATTGGTGTCATCATTTCACCCTGAAAAAAGAGCAGTTGAAATAAATCACTTAAATCCCCATTTTACCATAACATTCATGCTCAAGATGATTGTATTCAAACTTCTGACTGGGACAGTAGGGTTACTATCCCCTCTGGCACCTTCTTCAGTGAGAAAAAAGCTGCCATTAGATTTGATATTTAATTAATTTTTATGTTTTAAACAGAGAAATTATTCCCTTCTTGCTCTTACTTCCCTTCATCCACATAGCTCAGTCAGAGCAAATGATATTTAAGGGTCAGTCACTTAGTAGAGCGCAAACATCTTTCCACTGGCACATCAAAGCCTGAGATGGAAATCCAAGTCTTCCTGTTACCTCATCAAGTGAAAGTTATGTTGACTTTGCGGAAATCTAATCCAATGATGAGTAGATACACCGTCGGACCCAACGAGTCATGCTGCTGGCTTCTCTGGCTTAAATGGCGACATTTAAGTTGAGGGTTATCTCAACAGCTGAGATGTGTCAGCGGATTGGTTATCAACGAGCACAAGACCCACATCTGTTCAGTAGCATTCTGCTGCAGAAAAGGAACAACCTTTAGAAATACTGCCACCCTAACAAAAACAATACAAATATAACTCTGGTTGTAGATGTTATGATACATTTAGTTTTACTCTATCGGAGACAGAATAACCTTGAAGTCAGAGAGAGGACAAGAGAAATAGAGAAAACTGGAGAGTACTTTGGGACAAAGCAGAGAAATCAAGCATTGCTAATCATCTCAATTTGAAGCAGTCACTCAGAGTATAATCCCAACACAAGGGGGAAAAGATAAATCAAGGCCTGGGTAATGGAGGAAGATTCAGGACTGAAACTGGGGCACTTCTCTGCTGCCAATAGGAGAGCCTCTCTAAATTCAAAGAGACATAGCTGTACCTGCAACAGAGCACATGCAGACCTCTGTTCTAAACGACTCACAGTGTGATAAAAAATAAAAATAAAACGCTGATCATAACCATCTGCAGGCAAAGGACACTGCAGTTGTAACCTTTTCAAAGTACAGTTATTGCTGTGTGACGTAAGCATTTTTCAGGAGTTTAAAGCTCCCACAGCTCAAACAACGCTGTACACACAACAACCCTCCTCCTCAGTCTCTTTTTGGGCCAAGTCACAGACGAAAATAGCTCCATAACATCTGAAGCTCAACACCAACAATAGCGATGAGAGTGTTTGAATGATAGGAGGGAGTCTGAGCAGCAGCAACATGATGACTACATAGTCTCACCCCGGTATAAGGCTTGTACTTTAAAAGGAATCCATTTTGAGTATCAGGATTAGATACAGCCCCAACTTAACTTCAGTGGTTTTCTCTCCCCACCCCCTGCTCCATAGAAAGTAGAGCCGAACCAGTTATTCTGTGTTTCGCTTTGTCTCTTTTCAGGATGAAGTCATCGACGGCGCTGGTGTGGTCATTAACTTCATGTACTTTCCTTGTTTTTTTATTCATAAATAGTACCCCTGGCATACTGGTACTTTGTCATTCTGTGTCTCTTTTCTGGACTGAGCTACTGGTGGAGCTATTGCTGCTATTATCTTTGTTGTCTTTCTTTCTGTCCCCTAAATTCCAAACCTATTTTTCCTGTGTTTTGCGGTCTCTCTTGTCTGGACCAACTGTCCAGTGGTAATCCTGCAATTAAATTTCTGTTCTCTCACTGTTTTTGTTTCAGTAGAGGATATTCCTCACTAGGTGCTTCTGTGTTCAGCTACGTTTCCATACTTAACGGAGCCACTGAGACCAAGTTACCGCAATTAACTTTGTGTGTGTCTAGGAAGTAGCTGCTGAGCCTCATTATGCCTGCTTGGTTTTGAAAAGGTGCTGCTAGCATGGCTTACCTCATGCTATCTTTGTTTCCTTCATTTTCTTTTCAATGCTGCTGTGTAACTTTGACAAAGCTGTTGCTGCTTTTATTTTGTTGTATTCTCAGTTTTTCTTTCACATAGAAAGTACTCCTAGCCTAGTGCGTTTGTGTTTTTCTGTGTAAACCTAAGTAAAATGATTCATTTAATTTGACTGTATTGGATCAGAACCTGACTATATGACTGGCCTGGGATTTGAATGAACTGGACTAATGTACTTTCTACTGTATATAATGTAATATGAATCTAACCCATATGTGTTGTAAAGTGCCTTGGATTGACATTGGTGGCGAGTTGCTGCTATATCAATAAACTGAATTAAACGCAGCACATTATTAACACTGGTTTTAAGGCATGGCCTTGACCTGCAAATTAACTGAAATCTGATGTTTACGCTTATTTAAACTTTTATCTGGCTCTCCACCTACTCCTTTTTATTTTTTTAGAACGCTGCCTACTGCTCCACATTCTTCAGCAGCTAAATTTACCGTTGCCTCTAGCATACAGTGGCTCTAACATTGCTTTTTTAATTCTAGAGGCAGCTTGTTAAGTCTGTAAACAGAGGTGATGGATGTTTGAGCGTGGGAGGCTGGGCCAACAGCATGGGCTTGGAGTCATTTTGCATGATCTGTGGCAATTAACTCGTTTAAACAAAACTTTCCTTTTCTTGATTTAACAAAACTCAGCATAAATTTTAGGTTTCTGAACACAGCATTGCATTTAAACGTTATCCAACTCTAAGAAATAGAACAGAAATCATTGCATCTAAACGAAATGACCCCAGAGATGACCCGAAATTTACTGGGGACCTTCATAACATTCATCTGCTGTTGATGGCTCAGTTCAATCTTCAAAACAACAATTTTTATAATGAGTTCTAGATCAAGTAGATCCACATCAGAGGAACACTGTATTATATATATATTAGCAAAACAGAGCTTTCTCTTGATCCATTATTACGTGTGACAATATTAGCAAAAGGAAAAGTTGAGTGAACAGATAGAAAAGGGGAAACAATCCTGTCTTGGCATCAACTTCCTCTTTCTGTCCGACCTTCATCCCAGGCACCAGAACAGTCCAACCCTGGCCCCCGAAGCCAGAATGAGCCACAGTATGAGTCATCTCTGAACAAAAAACACTTTCATAACAACACAGGCACACGCTGCTGGCAGTTTACAGAGAAGCAGGGTGGAAAGTGACAGTTATCTTCCATTCGGTCAAGCCTGGATAGATGCTCAACAGGGGGTGAAGCTAAGGACCTCTGGACACAGATCCCGCATTTTGTAGAGCTGTGAAAAAGTATTTACCTCCCCTTAGATTGACCCTGTTTTCTCATTTTTGTCAAACCTAAATGTTTCAACTCAAACAAATTTTGAAAACAGCTTTCAAAATGATGATTTCTTTAATAAAGGAAAAAAACAAACAATCCTGTCCCTATGTGAAAAAGTAATCATCCCCTTATTACATCATGAATTAACTGTGATTAATCACATTTTGGTTCAATGTCACTAACCACACCAGGCCTGATTCATGCCAGACCTTCAAATCAGGAATGAATTAAAACGGCATTTCTCCAACTACATGATGTAGACAAATAGATGTTAAAAAGCAACACATCATGTCCTGATCTAAACTCAATAGATGACATACAAAGCCCCTTTTCCAATAGTGCCTACTTGGATCAACTCAACTGTTTTCCATTAGGTACTGGAACGTGATACCAGCTCCTTTTTTAGTATTTACTCGGCCGTGGTTCCAAACAAGCCAAATCTAATTGAAAATGCAAGACAGCTGACCACTGATTGGCTAGACAGTGGTGTTGAGTCATGGGATGACTGCGTAACAAGAATCAAACAACAAGAATCAAGGAAATCAGTAACTCACCCAGAAGATCACAAAAAAAGAACAAAATCTAAAGCGCTGCAGGCCTCAGATGGCATTCATGATTCAACAACAAAGAGACTGACTGGGCAAAAAAAGGCACAAATGAGAGAGGTGAAAACCACTGCTTACCAAAACAAACACAAAGTCCCATCTTACACTTCCCAAAACAAACAAAGTGAAATATCTTTGGACAGGTAAGACAAAATTTGTATGTTTTGTAAGGTACGTGTTTTGGTGAATCTAGTGCAAAACTAACACAGCAGTTCAGGAAAAGAACATTATACTGTCAGTCAAAAATGATGCAGAGGGTATGATGATATGGGCCTCTGTTGCTTCCTCAGGAACTAGACGACTTGCTGTAATTAGAGGACCCATGAATTCTGCTCTATACCAGGAAATCCTGCAGGATTTTCTGGTATAGAGCACTGAAAGAAGCGCACTCAAAGAAAACAGAAACACCAAAGGTTTTGGAGTGGCCTAATCAAAGTCAGACTTAAGTTCAATGAGATACAGTTGACCTTAAACATGCTGTTCATGCTCAAAATACTCCAATGGGTCACAACTCTCTGTGTGAGTGGGCCAAAATTCCTCTACAGTGAAGAAAAAAACTCAGTGCCAGTTAGAGCAAATGCTTGGTGGAAAATTTGGAGAGATTGATTTGGATAGCCTTGTTCCTTCACTAATGAAATATATATTTGAAAACTGCATTTTGTACTTATCCTGCTTATCTTTGTCTGATATTGAAATTTGTTTAATGATCTGAAAAATGTAGGTGTCTCAAAACAGCAAAAACAGATGGAATCTGTAAGGGGTCAAAGACTTTTTCCACAGCAATGTATTTCATAGTCCCCACAGCAGTTGGACAGTTTGCTTTCAATCCTGAAGCTATTAGCTGTAAGACCTCTGTCACTCTGCCCTTCCAAGATTACAGGCCTGAGAATAAGGTGAGTAAGATATTAAACAAGATGTTTCAGAAGTTCCCCTTAGAGTTAGGAAGAGGAGTTCGAAAATGAGAGCAGGAGAGGAGCACTGCACAGATCACTGGACCCATTCGTCTCCTCCCCCTACATGGCGGTGTCCTCCAGCTGCCATAAGCTCATTCATTGCCCTAAAAGGATGCTGCACGCCCCCCCACCCCCGGATATTAGTAGAGCCGAGCCGATTCAATATAATCCCTCTGAGAAGAAAGAAAGAGGTAAAAATAGCGGGGAGAGGAAACATTAGACAGGAAAAAACTGGCTGAGATGTTCACAAGTCCTCCAGATGCGGCATGTTACCATCTGCCTATGGAATGCCAGTTATTTCCAGAAAGTCTTTAATCGCTTCCTAATATGAAACAAACTCCAACTCCCAAGCACAAAGGAGCGATGTAGAGGCTTGGAGGAAGATGGAGTGTGCTGAGCAGCCTGCCAAAAACAGACACAACTTCACCAGAAAGAGACAACCTTCCAAACTTCTCAGATGCTCATTCAAGGAAGCAGTTCCTGAATCCAAACTCCTGCTGGATAGTTACATCCTGTGTATATCCCTCCATGGGATGACAACAGGGAGGTTCCTCTAAGAAACAGATACCTGCAAGTTTGCCCAGCTTGAGCTAGGTACAACTGAGCAATATGAGTCTTTGCAAATGATACACCTAGAGCGATATTTATTATTACACACTTCTATGACGAGCAAGGACAGACTACGCCCCGGCAACCCGCTGTTACCTTTAGGTGGGAAGTAGGATTTGCTTTCAGCTTTGTGGGGCCAATCCACCACCAGGTGCCCGTAGCGGCGGAAACTGTTGGTGATTTCATCTGCGGAGATAAGCGAAGAAAGGAAAATGCAAAATGTGATGAAATTTGACCCACTCCTGTTTGCTCATGTGATACTGAAAAAAAGGACTGGATGTAGAGCTAAGCTCTATGCTGAGAGGGGCTGTTTTTGCCCAGTTTCTGCAGTTAAGTAGGCACGGCATTAAACAGGAATACAGGCTGGGAAATGGCTGAGTTGGGCTGTGGGAACTCCATTTTGTATTGCTGAGAGCACGTACTGTACATTTACTCAGTAGTGCATGTCACTGCTTAAATGCACACACACGTGAAAGTAAACAGCATTCATTTGAAAACCAACTTGAGCTCAGGATGGAGGATGCTGGTCATTTTGACCCTTCAACATTTTAAGGTTTTTCAGTTTTTCATACCCAGCCTTCCTCCATGGGAGTATTTCATACACACCCAAAAGATACTTCATATCAGCTCAATTGATGACTGCAAATACATTTTCTATAACAGTAACTGTAAGAAAATGTTTTGGTGGCTCCAAATAAGTCATACCCACCAGCAGGAGATCACACAGTTATTTTAGTTTGATCTGGGGTAATCTGTCATGTGTTAGTTAAAGTCACCCAGTGATTAGTCTTAACACAAAAAGCTGCAATGCATTTCTCTACATTTTGTATTTTAAAGCTCTGTAACTACATTC
Organism: Characodon lateralis; assembly: GCA_036250325.1. Lineage (NCBI taxonomy): Eukaryota > Metazoa > Chordata > Actinopteri > Cyprinodontiformes > Goodeidae > Characodon > Characodon lateralis. The sequence goes on along the minus strand of JAHUTJ010057443.1, from coordinate 54,596 downwards.
TTTACTTTGTGGTTGGTGAAATGACCTCCATATTTCCCAGTTCTAACTGCACAGAACCTTTCTGTTTATATTTCCAACTTAGAACTTGGAAATGTTTCCCACTGAATACATAGATAAAACGCATCCTTCAACCAAACATGCAGTACTAACAGATAATAACATGTTGTCTCTATAATCTTTTGTCCAAAACACTAAAAAGCCAATAATCGGATACTTTATGGAAGTAGTACTTTTGACCAATGGCCTAATTAAACAAGCTACAAAAAAGTTCAAATAAGTTTTTGTTTTTTTTAATAGAATCTGAAGTTTAGATTTTTTTATCAAGCAATAATAAAAAGAGTTTAGAAGTTAGTTATTTGACAGGAAGATCACATTTTAATAAACTGAATAAACCCATTTGATTAGTTGCTCTTAAGCAGAAGATTCAAGCTGCACCAGAATCAGTATTTTAGGTTGTTGTGTCAATCTGCCCGTAAGCTTAGTGGAAAAATGTCAGTATGACTGTAGGCAAAAAGCCCAAACCACAGTGGCTTCTAACTGTGAAAACTGGGCACAACCTGTATCAGGGTAAACTTTCTGAAACCTTTCCTTTACCTTCATCTATGTCGGGGGGAAGGCCTCCAACAAACACTTTCCTTGAGTAGCGCTCCATCCTCTCCCCATTCTGACAGCGGGTCGGTGAGTTCAGACCCGGAGTCAGGGAGGGGTCACCGTGGCCGTCGTCGAGGAAGCCATCTTCAAAGGGAAAAAGACAGGAACGACCTGGACGGGGAGAAACAGCAGAAAGATAGAGGGGAGCAGGGAGAGGTAAGAGAGCGTGAAGTAAAAAGGGAGGGGAGGAGATGGTGAGCAGATTTATGTCTCAAGCTCATAAACTAGAACTTTGTTACTAATTCTCAAATCATCGTGTGGCATTTTTTTCTCCAATACTAATTGATAATAACCAAACAGTACTGGGAAGATGTGGAAAAAGATGCTATGGATAAATTTAAAAAGTGAAAAATGCATACACTAAAGTCCAGGGACTTATAAGATGATTAAAAAAGGCATACAGCTGTGATCATGTGGTTTTAACTGTTTTTGTATTTTCATTGTAATCATCGTGGTTTTATGGTGTTAGTAGTTGTTCTTAAAGCCTGCTCTTCATCATTTTAACACCACTAAATTACAGATTTGAAGGAAATGATGAGTGTATCAGGACTGTTCCCAGCTTAGAACAACAACAAGTAATCTTGGGTATTTAGAGTCATTTCAGTAATTTATTTAATAAAAAGGTTATTTTAATATGTACAGTGGATCTAAAAAGAGCACAAACTCCTGTTAAAAGGCCAGGCTTTTTTGATGTAAAACCACTAGACAGTGATACGTTTTCTTCTCCTGACGGATACCTTTGTACAATAAAATCGTGTCACCTTGTAGCCTCTCTGCAAACTATGGCCTTAGCTAAAGGATCCAAATGAAAAAAATCCCTTTAGGAAAGCTAATTAATCACATTTAATATAATTGGTAGAAGGCATGTACACTTTTTATATCCACTGTATTTTCTCCACATAAGAACCTTTTGTGAAGAGCAACTGAAGCCAAACGTTATTTGCTGCTCAGCTTGAACACTTTATCCCTGCAGCGTGACAATGGAGTGTCACACGTCAGCTTTCCCCTCTTATATATGGACTCAAGTCACTGATGAGCCATATTGGAAGCCCCCATCTTTCTCCTTAACATATTTTCTTATTTTGGAGTCAGATCTGACCCTCTCAACACCCAAAACAAGATTAATTCAAGCACATCTGAAGACCCTTTGCTCCCTTCCTGATTAAAAGGCACAAGATGGAAAACAAAGTGTTAAAATTAACATGAAGTGACACCACAATAAGAACTCCCTCCCAATCAGCCTCTTTGCAAAAACATGGCCGGCGCGGGAAGCAGAACCCCAGAGAAAAAGCCACACATTACCTCGTCTGCGGCCATAGCTTCGGGCTGCTTGTCAGCACCAAGGAGGGGGGAGAAGAACACGGGAGACAGAGGGATGGGTCGGGAACAAAGAAGGGAAAAAGATACAGAGACATGGGTTTTGTTGAAATAAACCAAACTAGGAACATCACTAAGGTAACAAAGACACCACAGATGGCCACGCCTAACCTTTGGAAATGGGACGAGAAAGATTATTACAGCCTGGCACTAGCTCACGGTAAACCTGCTGCACCTGCCTTGGCTACAGAGGCCTACAGATGCTGCTCAGTGGGGAGGGAGAAAGGTGACGTAGCAGCAGAATGCATGGCCACATAGCCGGTGATTGTAATCTCAGTTTAATGAACCTACAATGGCTCAACTTCCTGCTAATCTTCTGTGAATATTCTCAAATGAGGCCATAAAGAAGCATGCTTGCTGGGCTGGAAGTACAGCAGGTTAGTCATTATCATGGCCCTGGTGGAATATTAAGTTAGTTAAGGGTCAGATAGGGCAGGCTAGGTGAGAGTGGAAACTTCCCAAAGGACACTGAGGTTGTATGGACATGGCTGGCTCTGTGTAAGGAACGTCCAGAGAGTTCTTGGGGGACACGACCCTGCGTGACCCCTCATGACCTGTAGCAATCACAGAGTCATTCACCTGGCATGGTGAATGTGTGAGCTCATTTCATTGCTTTGACTTGGCAATCTGAACAAAATAGATAAGACAAACTATCAAGTGTTATTTCAAAGTAGTGTTTAGCCAAATAATTGTAGCTCACACTGACAAAAAAAAAAAAAAATCCACATTTCAAACTAAAATGAGAAATCAGTGAAATTTTCTTCACAATAAGCTTTTATGCATTTATAAATTAATAACATTGTTCCTAAAAATTCCAGAAAAGCTAAATATTTTCTTCTTTCTCTCCATATCTTCCTTTCTCTAGAAGGTACACCTGGCCAGGTATTTGTCACTTCATCTGTTTCTCTATTCTGGACAGAGCCACTGAAAGTGCTATTGTTCCCAGTATAATATGTACTATCTTTGTGTTAGCCCGACCTAACAAGATATTCTTAGTCCTTTAGTGTTTAGCTACGCCATTGATGGAGTAATTGCTGCCATTAACTTCGTGATCTCTCTATTTTTATTTCTTTCAGAGAGTACTCCTGGCTCAGTGCTTCTCTTTGCAGCTTTGTCTGTGCCATGGATGGAGATACTGATGATTCTGACATTGTTAGTCTGCTCCAAGAAAATAAAAACAGCCATGGCCCAGCGATCATTGACTTTGTAAAATGCTGTGAGGAATCTCACCTTATACTGATAAGACTAAAGATGTGATTATTGATTTTAGGTAAAAACTTCACAAGGACGAAGTCACTTTAATTAAAGATCCGTCCACTGAGAGTGTGCAATCTTACAAATACCTTGGGACTCTTTTAGATGACTAATTGAATTTTGAAGCCAACTGTGAGGCTGTGTGCAAAAAGTCACATCAGCGCCTTTTCGTTTGGTTACAAAACTCTGTCTCGACTGATTGTAGAGCCCCAACAATCTGTCACATCCCTGTAAAACAGGCAGGTACAGTGAATAGCCTCTTCTGTTTTAAATGATGACTTTCATGGCCTGCATAGAGAGTTTCAGCTTCTTTCCTCTGGAAGATCCTTAGTGCCAAAACGTAGGACCAGACAAATTACAAACAACTTTGTTCCGACTGCTGTTACTGAACTGAACAAGGTGAAATGATACTGTCACTCTCTATGGATTTCAATGGATTTTATTCATTCTAAATTCTTACCCATTGGTTTTATAAAGATGTTATTTCTTGCTTATTTATCTTATTTTTAGTCTTGCTCTGCTCTTCTTTGTCCTGCTTTGATTTAATTTATTTTGCCTGGAACACTTTGAGCACAGTTTCATTTATTTGAATGGTTCTGGGTGTGTTAAGATGTTTGTACAAATCTACCCACAGATATCAAGGTAACCTTGGCTCGACTATTGTTGGCATTACCTTTCTGCTCAGATTTTTCTTAGAGAAAGTACTCCATGTGCAGTACTTTTGAGTTCAAGTGTTTTTTCCTCCTGATTGGAGCCACTGACGTCTCCCATTCATTTGTACAACTGCTTTGTTTTTATTTCTTTTCTAAAAGTACTCCTAGCCAGGCGCTTCCCCTGTGCAGCTGTGCTGCCATCTTGAAAGCCATTGACAGACAGGACACAAATTTAATGGCAGCAGTAAGTCCAGTTCTCTTTCATATAGAAAGTACTCCTAACCTCTGTTTTTCTGTGTCTCCATCCTTTCCCTGTGATGGTGGGTGGCTGCTTATAGTCAATCTGGTTCTGTAAGAGTTGTTTCCCTGTTAAAGAGGAGTTCTTCCTCTCCACTGTTGCTACATGCTTGCTCAGGAGGAGGAAAGGTTGTAAGGTCAACAACCAAATGCAATTAACTAGGCTTCCCATGACCAATAACATTTAACCAAATATTTATGACAACTGAATTTGACTGAAAAGTATTATAATTGGACTGATTTGGAGTGTGTGTAAATGATTCTGAATATGATTACATGATTATGTTGTATTGGAAGGAGCTGGATTGTTTTGAAATGAATTTGGACTTGATTAATTCTATTAATTCAAAATGGAATACACTGAACCGAATTAAGTGAAATCAAACTTAAGCATTTAAATGATTTTGAAGAAACCTTTAGATTTTTCTGTTGAATTGAAAATGAAGTTGCAAACTTAACAGAGCTCCGGTTGGCACGTAAATATCGTGTAAATTGTTTGTTTAAGCATTTTTCTCTGAAAGGTTAAAAGATAAAACCTGAAATCCCACTGTTTGAAAATGAAACCACAAAGGAGGCAAAATGCAGTTAACTGCAGTGCAAATGCCAACAAACAGCACGGGGGCTACTCAGCCCTGAGCAGATCTTTCTGTACCCCTTAACTCATTGGCCACAAAAGCAGACTTGTCTCCTCAAAAACCAATATGGGCCTTGGTTTTGTCAGGGCACCATTATCTGAGTTGCTTCTGGTTTGTCTGAAGTGAGTGTATTGTCTCTTCTGCCTGGCTAAGTTTTCATTAGAGAAGATCTCAGACTCCAATCCAAAAGAAACCTGGGAAGTCTCTCTACAGCTTCGCCCTTTTACTGCCTGGCCTTAGCAAAAACAAAGTCACCTAGCAACCAGGGAGAAATGAAGAGAGCTCTGGGCTGGGAAAGAATTAGATGCCTCAGTGACGGAGACAATACAACCCACGAAGGAGAGGGGTTAAGAAAAAGTACAAACTTCAAACTGTGTGCTGGCTGGGAGGGAGAGGAAATCTGGGTGATCCCTCATGGGTGCACCGAGTTTCAAGTCTATTCTTCTCTGCTCATCTTAAAGGCCTCAAAGACACACCTACCATACAGTCAGATGAACAGCAGCAAGAAAATCTCTGAGAGGAGGATATCAGCTTATAACCCTCAATGCTTTCTTCTTCACTTCACAAGCAACGAAAGTAAAGTCCTCAGAGATTCTCACAGCAGGAACGCCTCAATGGGAAAAAATGGAGAAGGAACTCTAAATGCTGACAGTAACACATCAAGCGAACCGCTTCAGGGTCCGGATAAATTGTGCCAAGACTGGCGGTTTTAACTGGGCCAGGGTACGGTCCTCTGGTCGGTTTCAGTGACCGGGATGGACAACAGCGCGATTCGCTCCAGAAACTAGACTCAGGAACGACAAAAAGCGTTCCAAAGCTTTGGTGTGAAAGCACTGGAAAGATCCTCCCTGATGGTTCTGGAAGATCTTGAGGGATCTATGCTTCGGCAAGACCTCAAGGAACAATCTGCACCGGTACACAACAGTAAACCTCACAAACCTTTCCATCTAGAAAACCAAAACCCTGACTTTACACATCATTTCAACCAGTGGACCAACTGGACAAGCCCATAGAGGAAACTAGAGCAGTACTAATATAGCTGCATCTCAAGTAGAATATCACTGAGCGTTAATTTGTTTCAGTTATTTAATAAAAAAAAAGTGAAACCCAGATTATATAAATGCAAATATTGATATATTTCAAGCATTTATTCTTGTAAATCTGAATATTTTGGCTGACAGCTAATGGAAACTTAAAATTCTGTTCATTAGATCTTTACAGTTGAAACTTAAAAATGTACATAGGATATTTTAATGCAAAAATGTTATGCCACGGCCGGTGCAATCATGGGAAAACCGTCCATAAGGAGGCCACAGACGCTTCGTCATTTCTAAGCTTCATAATGGAAGGTTTAGTGGAAAGAAAATGTGAGGTAGGAGAATGTGCACAAGCAACAGGGGTAGTTGCAGCTTGTGGAGGTACTGTGAAGCAACACCCGTTCAAGAGTTTGGTTTAATTCCCAAGACAAGGATTGCGGCAGGATTCAAAGCTTAAATAGCCTTCATACACAGACGTACGCAGGACATGGGCTACAACTGTCACATTCCTTGCGTTAAGCCATGCCTGAACAGGAGAAGTCAGAAGCGTCTTACCTGGGCTAACCAGAAAAAGGACTATACAGAAATAAAATAGATTTTGAATTTCACCTGGAAATCAAGGTCCCCAAGTCTGGAGGAAGAGTGGAAAGGCACACAGTCAAAGCTGCTTGACGTCCAGTGTGAAGTTGCCACAGTCAGTGATGATTTGGAGAGCCATGTCTTCTGCTGGTTTTGGTCCACTGTGTTTTAACAAGTCTAAATTTCTCTACCCAGAGATTTTGGGGCACTTCATGCTTCCCTCTGCTGACAGACTGACAGTAAACTGGCCCTACCCTACAGAGAATCTGTGGAGTGTTTTCAAGAGGAAGATGAGAGACTCCAGAGCCAACAATCTGAATGAGCTCAGATTAAAATTAAAGCAACTTGGGTAGGACCACAAGCTGATTTCCTCCATGACACGCTGCACTAATGCTTTAATTCAAGCAAAGAGGCCCAACCAAGTACTGAGTGCAGATACATATACATTTAGTGCATGGAGATACTTTTCAGTAGGCCCACAATTCTTTATTAAAATCCTTTTTTTTGGTTTTATGACAAATTTACAATTTCTGAGAACCTGCATTTTGTGTTTTTATTTGCTGCAAGACAATAATCATAATTTATACATAGACAAGTATGAAAAATATCACTCATGAATCGAATTAGTAGCTGAGTTTTGTTTATTAAATTACTAAAATAAGTCGTTGATACTCTAATTTACCAGAAGACACTTGTGCGGTTAGATCACCAGTAAAGCTTCATGTCACAATGACTCTGAAAAAGGTCATGGCCTGGACAGGAAATGCAGTTTCATCCATGTAGCTGCAGACGGGATCAAGCTGGGGTCCCTTCCTGACTCTGCTGCTGTCACCGTGGTTGAGTCATAGAGGAGGAATCTAGTTTTACATGCGGAGGCATTTTTGGAGGAGCTATTCCCAGTTCAAGTGTGTTTCCCACAGTGCTCAGAGGTCTGTCCTAGGTTTATGGTGTCAGGGAATCCAAACCCCAGGGAAGGCAGGTATGTCCAGAGCTTTCTCACATGGACACATGTTGATCCTGCTATTTCTCTCATAACTCAGTGTTTTTAAACACAGAAGAAGACTAAAAGTAGCAGCTAATCTAATCAACTAAATATAATTTTTCATGAAAATGTGACTTACTATTTAGGGGCAATATGTGGTCTGCTCCAGGATGGTGAAAGTTGAGTCCAATGCGTCCTGGTAAAGAAATAGAACACAGATAGAAGAAAGTGTCAGAACATGCACCTTATTTGATCCTCCATTTTCCTATGAAAAATGAGAAAGTCCAGAAATGAATCAGCATGAAATGAATTAACCAATCACAGACAACAGACACTAGAAAACCTGACATGCTCCTGGTGTCTTATATCTGCTTTGCTCACACAGACCAAAGCAACTAGAAGGACAGGTTCTCAACAGGGCCGCTGTGGGGACAATGTGCCAGTCAAACCTGGGCACATCAGTCAGTGCTTTCATGGAAAGCAGGTGGTATAGGATCTCTAAACGGAAGACTTCCTGATTATCCGTCTCTGACGTCATATTAAGAAAGGAAATGACAACAACAATTCACCTGTTGAATTAGGTTTTAGGAGAAAATAATGAAGCTTTGTACTTGTTAACCGACAAGCGGGTTGCTCAGCTAGAGTTACTTTAACTAGAGACGACATACAGAATATCAATGAAAAGTTAATTTCTTTCAGTTAATTGGCTTAAGAAGTGAAAATCAAATATTAAATTAGATTAATTACACTGAGTGTGTTATCTTGTAGGTGTTTATTTTTATTCATTTGGTTGATTATAGGTAATGAAAGCCCAGAATGCAGTTTCTATAGAACTGTACAGCACATCCATCCATCCATCCATCCATCCATCCATCCATCCATCCATCCATCCATCCATCGGAGTAACAGGAAACCCAGATATTCCTGTCCCTCTCCACTCTTCAGCTCATTCCGGAGGATCCCAAGGCATTCCCAGGCCAGTCTCTACAGCATGTTTTGGGTCTGCTGTAGGGTTTCCTCTCGGAAGGAAATACCCAGAAAACCTCCAGGCTGAGGCGGTCAGCATACATCCTGATCAGATGCCCGAAGGACCTCAACTGATTGGTTTCAATGCGGAGGATCAGTGACTGTATTCAGTGTTCTTCCGAGGTATTCAGACTGTGGGATTACAGACTGAAAAACCTTTTAACAGAACCTTAGTTCAAACATCCTGAACTACCTCTTTAAAGTGGGGTTAAAGGTTAAGACGGTCACACTAAAATAAAAAAAGCAGATAATCTGTTTATTATTCTCCGTTTCCAAGATGGATGTGTTTTAATCTGCTGTGGTGCAAACAAGGTGCGATGACAACAGTTCAGGATTGACTCACAGAAGATGAATTGTGGTGACATTGAGATAAGCCTATTATAATTATAAAACTAGCAGTTAGAAGTGGCTGAAAACCAGATGAGCCAACTTTGAGGGGGAAGGTGAGGGGGGGAAACGCTTCCTTGCTACTCCACAGGTGTATATTTTACATGTTTTCATAATCCCATAATCCAGGCTAGCAGAGGCAGACAAGCCTCTACCTGCACACAACGGTTCTCATGAATGCATTGATGTGTTTTACACTGCAACAGATGTCACGTTTTTTCTGTTGCTATCAGTTGAACTTTATAAAGATGTAATCACCCCTTGATGAAAACATCACATGATGTGTGTTCTGAGACAGAGGGGTGTTATCTAACCCTCCAGAGGGTTCTTCTCCCACCATCCACTGCTTCCCATTTCACCAGCCCTATGTCTGACTGTCAGGCCAGGCTGTCATCCAAGTTCAACAGCGCCGAGGGGCAGCAGTACAGAATCACATATTGGTAAATGTGTGGGTGGTCTGTTTGTTAGCCCCACAACCGACTGAAGAGTCCTTTTGGAGAGAATCGGTTTCATCTTCAAAAAAAAGGTTGTAAACTTTAACCTAGTGGCACTACATTCGTAACAGAAGATATGTGGCTGGGATTTATACTATGCTTTGATCATTAAAGGGTGATTGTCCAAACAACATAGGCTTTGCCTTTCTGTCTACATTAATCATTTTGAGCGACGCAGGGAGACAGTTGCCTTCCTGAAGCCTTTAAATAACTCTGGGCTTGTGCCATCTGCCTACCCCAAAGAGTTGATTGGCAGGGTCTGGCTGAGTTGCTGCTGTTCCAGTGACATTTCCTCTCAGAGCTATTCTCAACATCTCCATGGTGGTCGCGCAGCAGCAAGGCCGCTCAAGGGACACTATCCGTGTCCTTGTTGACTGAGCAAACAGCAGCTTTCCTGTCATGCACCTGGCTGGATCTGCAAGGTGTTAGATGGCTGTACTGTGACAGCCATGGTGCTATGGTGGGCAAACAGCAGGGAGTTCGCCAGGGACAGTCATGATCTGCTGGGGATACTTTGTGCAAATGGGACACCATCCACCATGTCAACTCTCAGCGATCAGGAAGTTTCAACATTAGGAGAGGTGAAAAAGGTATTTATACCCCCTGAACTGTTTAACACTTGAATGCATCGCAACAACAAACATATTTTATTGTGATTTTTAGTGACATCTGGTTTTCAAAGTATATTCCTCTGTTACTCTGATAACCCTAAAAACATCCATTGCCACCAACTGCTTTCAGAAGACAGCTAATTAATATAGTTTAATCTTAGTATAAATACAGCTGATAAATTAGTTGTGTAATCCACAAATCTGGCCTTGCTGCCACATGCGTAAAAGTAGTGAAGGTTAATAAGTGGGGCAGACAGAACTGTCTAACATCCGTTTGTAGCCATGTTTATTGTGTCTGAATGCCTAAAATGCAGATAAATGCATTGTTTTTAGCATGTGTCACTAATAATAGTTAGGCTGGTCACTGCACAAAACCATAACAAAATCCCTCTACTGGATCATGGGTAAGTTGGGTGTGACGGCGATCTGAAATCCAACTTCAACAGTGTAGGGAATGCAGCATTAAGGCCCAGTTGCAGTTATGGGTGCGTCAAAAGCAAGGTGTGGAAATAAATAATAGCCCTGATTAAAAAGAGGCAAAAATAGAAAACCTCCTGTCAACGTTCTTGTGGACAGAGAAATGTGAGTTAGGATATTTGCACAAACATTAGAATATAAGATAAGAATAAGACTCTGAAGAGGAATGCAGTTTCAATCAGTAGGTAAAAAGTTTCATTAAGACTCGAGATCAACTCAATTATCTGCAAAATAATTACAAATAGGCCTAAACGTCACTCAAAGAGAAAGCCATATATCCCACTAACACAAAGACAATTAATGAGATAAAACCCTTAATTGTGCTAGATCAACTCTATCCAGTTCTCAGGTTAAAAGCATTCTTACATATTTTACAAATAAGAAAGGAGTTCTTTAATCCACTTATCGCTTCGGTGCTGCTTTGCAAAAGTAAAAAAAAATAAAAAAATTTGAAAGGTATATATGTTTTGTGAAATCTGGACAAACTGCAGACATTAAAAAAACATTCCCAGACTTGTTTTATAGCCTAAACTGGGTAGGCTAAGTCATGCTCACAGGAGCTATGAACAACCCCCCCAAGCAAAACATGGCAAAAAAATGGAGCTGTTGCTTTAACACAGCCAATAAATGCATCATCTTATCTCTGTGAAGTCATTACAGCCTGTTTAAAGTGCACAGACATCCCAGGTTAGATGAAATCGTTTCACATCATGTTAATTATGTCAGCTGAAAAGGTTAAGGGGTCAAATCCAAACTGCCAGTTGAACATTGGCCCCTGCAAATGTGGACCATTATCTGCACTGAAGAGCCTGTTTCTGAGCAGTGCGAGCCCTACTTTTTACCTTCCTGCAGTCCTTCACAGCACAACTTTACTTCAGGGTGACACTTAGGTGGAACATCCAGCTGTTAGCAAGAGCTACTGAAATAGATCATTAGCCATGCGACCGTGGCGGAGCATGAAAATCATGTTTTCCGTTGACCGGTGGCCCCGTCAACAGGCACAGGAAGCCAAGCAGTGTCACTGTTTGCTTTTCCTTAACGACTCCCTTCAATTATGACTCAGTCCCTCCTCCTCAGAGACATTATGCATGTCACTCGTTCAGCACAAAAACACCAAAACACTAGAAACCTCAATAAAACAGGAACGAATCAGCAGCTGGCTGTGGGTTTTAATTCACTATGATAAACAGACAGCTTTCCATCCAGTCAGACTCATTGCAGTACATAAACATTTTATCACATTCTAATCACAAACTTCCAATATATTTTCTTGTTTTTTTTGTGATAGGCCAACACAAAGCAGTGCTTAGGAAGTAGTTAAATGACAAAAGATTTTTAAGTATTTCCAAATATAATGTCTGAACAGTGTGGTGTGTATTTATATCCAACCCTCTGATTAAACAGTTAATAAAGTGTTTTTGAAACAATTACAGCTGCAAGTCTTCTGCACATCTGGAGACTAAGGTTGTTTGCCTATTCTCTTCAAAATAGCTCAAGCTCATTTTGATCAGATGGAGTGTGTCTGAATAGCAGTATTGCCAAAAATTCTCATTAGATTTAAGTAAAGGCAATTTTAGCTAATCAATAAGCTTTCTAAACCACCCCATTGTAGCTCTGGCTGTAAATTTTGGCTCGTCCTGCTGGAAGCTGAACCTTCAGCCTTGTGTCTTTTATAGTCTTCAACAGGTTTTCATTCAGAATTGCTCTAAATGTAGCTCCATCCACCTCCGCATCAGTTCTGGCCAGCTTCCCTGCGCTCATTGAATAAAACCATCCACACAGCGTGATGCTGCTACCACCACATTTTAGGGCCTGTTTTGGCTTTCTCTCCACAACATTTCCACCCTGGAGTGCTTGAATACTAGTGGTCCGGTCCACATATTCTCCCACCTGAGCTGTGGATCTCTGCAGCTCCTCCAGAGAACAATGGGCCTTTTGGCTGCTTCTCTGATTAATGGTCTCCTTATCCTGCCTGTCAGTTTAGGTGGACGGCCATGTTTTGGTAGGTTTGCAGTTGTGCCTTACTCCTTCCATGTTCAGATGATGGGTGGAACAGAACACTGTACGGGGTTCAAAGCTTCGGAGGTTGTTTTATAACCCAACCCTGTTTTACACTCCTGTGGTCCTTGGTCTTCATGATGCTGCCTTTCATCTAATGTTCTCTAACAAACCTTCACAGAACATCTGGATTTATACTAAGACTAAATTATAAACAGAGGTCTGCGTCGACACTGCGATGGATTTTATTTAGGCGGTGCACAGATTTTATTGTAAAGAAGATATTGAAAAACTTTAATAATTTCTTTCATTTTCCAAAAGTGAACTCTTTTGTGTTGGTCTGTTACCAAAGATCTCGATAAAGTACTTTAGCTTTTGTTGTGGTAACGTGACAAAACGTAAAAAAGTTCAAGGGGTGGCACACTTAATCTGGACTCTTCTATTAATTAATGATTTCAAAGAGTACCTCAATAGAAAAATTTTAACTTTCACCTTTATCCTAACTCAGGTTAACATGTAGGTCCGCAGAGAGCTGCTCTTTAAAAAAAAACAAAAAGAGACAAAGCAACGTGTAAATGACGTACGAGTGAATGAGACCAGATATTCCTGCTCACGCTCATTAACACACACAGCCGTCTCAAGTGGGTGGTTGACAGCGCCTGCCACAGTGCATGGACACAAAGAGAAGGTGTGGGCTGCAGAGAAAAGGGGCGTGTGTGGGGCGAGGGCGCGTTGCATGGAATGTCACAGAAGACGTGTGTGTCAGCGGCAGCCTGAGAGACTTTCTCCTCCACGTGTCTGTGTTGCTATGCTGCCAGTGGCGATGACTGCTTGGAAACTGAACGTGTTTTTCCAGCCCAATGGGAGGATCTCTGAGGTGGTGGGGCTCCGGTCTACAAACCTGATCTCAGCTGACCCACTTTGAGGACCACATGACTCTACTATAGGTGTGTGTGTGTGTGTGTGTGTGTGTGTGTGTGTGCCGCTGGAGTTAAAAAGGCCTGTTTGTTCACATATCCCTGAGCCCACCCGCCCTTCCCAGTCCAAACCGGGAGCTTTTAAGATCCCGAAAGATTAGAGGCAACACAATGCGCCTCTCACAGTCAACACAAACAGTCACTGAACTCGACTGTTTTCCAAATAAGTGTTTAGAAAATAACGGATGAACCGAGGCGGCCTGACAGAGGAGGTGGTTTGGATGAAGGTGGGGGTCTGCACGTGCTCTTTTCAGAAGACCAACTGATTCTTATTCGCATCATCTTTTAAAAACACCCTCTCTTTCTCACACACTTACTCATTGAACACTAAAGGAACAGCAGCTATTCCAAGCACAATGAGAAGTATGCGAGAAATGTCTGTGATGGGATGGAGGAGGGTGGTAACCATTCAGTTAGGAATGCAAAACTGGGTCTATTGCATTAATCAGTTTTGACTGGTGGTTTTCAGCTGGTGAGCCGCATCTCTGCGCTGCAACACCAGACTTGACCATGCAACCCATTGATAAGTTTGAGGCCAGTTCATGAAAAACTAAAAAGATTTTCTTATAGACATAAAGGATTTATTTCAACAAACAACTTTGATTATTTAAAAAAAAAAAAAGAAAAATAAGGAGCACAGGTTTAACTTTATTATTGGTTTTCTCTAATCCACATAGGTCCAAAATTATACATACAGGCCTAAATATACACAGAGTCCGCTAATATTTGTCAAAATTTCTTTTAGCATATTGGACAAGCGATGGCCCTTTGTTGCCATCAGTAATCTTCTGGTATAATTCTCGCTGGATGCTGGATCTCTCTTCTTGGCAGAATTGGTAAAGTCAACTGCAACAGGGTCTCTGCTTTTAAACATGGCCAACACATCTTCAACAAGCCTCCGGTTGGGAGCATTCCATAAGCTCAATGTTAGCTCGCTGTATCCGACCCAGAACCAGTTCCACCCAGGTTCGGGAATCATTTCTTCCTTCCTATGCGCCTGGCTTACCTTCTGCCAAACGTTTAGCCAAACTGCAACAATAATGCCACGAACTGCAGATAAGCAGAGACAACTTGGCAAAATTTTGTACCTCAACCTTAATTTGGATTCTAATTTGAAATCAACACAGCAATCAGACAGCAGACAGCCTGAATAGGAGCAGCCTTGCTTGTTTTCATCATCTAAGGTGGAGTCTGCCAATCGGAAAATCCTGAAAATGAGAGGTTTTGCACTTTGGCCATTGATAAATATAAAAATAAAGAAATTGTTACTAACAGAAGCATGTGTCAACTTAATAAACCTTTTCCTATCCGCTAAAATGAACAAACATGTCAGACTGACGCAGAATAAAATTGCAATTGAGTTGTAATGTTAGGTCATCCTAACCTTGTCACTATAATCAAGCTACTAAAGTTATTCTAACCTAATTACTTCAATCATTAGGGTTAAACAGGTTTATTTACATCTAAAAAAACTGCCTGTAACTCTGTTCCAACTGTAAATCCAAATGTGATAAGGGATGTAGATTTTTTTCTTAAATCCTGATCTATTAAACCTCCCACAACTAAGAGCTTCTATGTGCAGTTTTAGTTTAACATTAAATACTCTATAATGGGACCAAATGCATCATAACGTGTGCAGCTGTGACCTAACCTAGCTGAAAACAGCGCCTAGCTCAAACAGGGGGCAGTTCTGCTAACAGGGTGGAGGTTTGCACAGCAGCTCTCTGCAACACCTTGCATTCTGCATTATGACAACAGTCAAGCATGCAGAGAATGCACACCTCATGGTAATACGCCACCCCGCCTGACTCCTCATATCTCCCTCTGTGTTTGTTGTGCTTTGACAAACACGACAGACGCCCTGCGGGACATTACGACACAGTTCCCGCGAAGCAGATAGCGGGGCGCCGAAGATCACTCTGTCCCAACAATGCTCGCCCAGTACAGGATTGGAAATAACACAGTCTGCGGACGGGAAAAACACGTGCTCTGCTCATTATACACCCCTCCCACCCAAACTTTGCCATTGTTAAGATGGGAGCATAACACACAAAAAGCTAACCTGACAAGGCCTCATCCTGGTTTCACAACAGAGCTGGAAAAACAAGGACTCAGGAGCCCTGACAGACACTCAGCAGCCTTAAAAGACTGAAGACAGATTCTTCTTCTTAACCTCATTTTATGATTAAAAAATTTGGCATCTTGAGTCAGCTCAGATGTTATTTTTGTAGCAATAGTCATCATTTGTTACCCATACTCAGAATATATACAACAGGTCACAGCTCGTCAGTTCCTCACCATGCAAACACAGATCACAAAAAATGATTTAAAATTTTCCAGGTAAGGCATTGTCTTAAATGATTCAAACACAAGACCGTGATCCACACAGGACTGCTTAGCAGATAACCAGAGAAATCAAAAGTCATTTTAACCCATAGAGCAAAGAAAAAAAGCAAACCAAAAAGAAACATCTTAATGTGATAGTAATGGACAAGTAAATATTCCTAACCTGCAAAATGATTCCTCCATATAATATCAGCGATAGTCATTGGTGGGCCACCAGCTGGGTGTGGTTTACCTTTGTCATGGTCAGTCTTTATCATATCCATTAAGGGATTCTCCAAAGAGTTCAAGTTAAAAGGATCAAAGGGCCGATTCCGGTCCTGGAAAACAGCAAAAACATGCAGACATCACAAATTAGAGTCAACAAGATGGTCATAAAAGAATGAACAAAATCACGGTCATACTTCAGTGACTAGAGCTGCACAATATATCAGATCACAATCGTCATCACATGTTTGCAATATCCAATCTATTGGATGCAATCTCTGAAATAGTATTATATAAGGATTCACAATATAACATAATATTGGCATGGCAATATCAGCGTGTGTAATACTGAAATGCAAAGGACTGGCGGAAGTGCAAAGACTGCTGGGTAATATATTCCAGGTGTTGTGAATCTGCATTTTTCATTCATGCTGATGTAATATTTAGTCCCACAGCAGCAGGTGCTCTCCCCGGACATAAATGACGTTACCCAGAAAGCTACAGGTCACAGGGTGATGGAAGCAAAGATGGGAAAGAAAGGAAAGAAGAAAATAGGTAAATATCGCACCTGATGTAATTATTGCAATATTTATCAATTTTAACGCAGTCGCAAAATTTTTTTCTATTCTGCAGCCCTGGTATTATCCTGCAGGTACCATGCTAAAGCTTAGAGAACATGGTGGGGATATTAGAAAGATGGAAAAGAAAGAAAAAGAATCAGAAAAATATGGATTGGTTTTAATTCATAGTGCCATCACAATATTCACCAGTTTCCCAGATACATGTTCCGGATATCGTGCAGCCCAAGATGCGACATGCACTGCTGTCAAGTTATATTTCCCTGTAATCTACAAGATGGATTAATTGTTTATGTCACGATGTTGAACATTGAGTTAAAATACTCCTTGCTTTGGAATATTAATACAAACCACATTGTCTTCAAATGTTGTTGAACCAAGGGTTAGGTCAGTTACCTCTAATATTAGATCCCTAGCAGCAGTCTGTTTACACAATGCATGAATGCAACCTGCGTTCTAACCCTTCTGGGATTACATATTACACTGTATTGCCACACATTGTCACGTTACACCACAAGCTTCAATGTATTTTACTGGGATTTTATGTGATGGACCGAAACAACATAGAACATGAGGTGAAAGGAAAATCATAAGTGGATTTTACAATTTTCCACAAATGAAAATCTGTGTGCATAGGTGTTCCACCTCCTCTACACTGACACCTCCAAATAAAATCCAGAAAAAAAAAAAAAAACTTTAAACGTGTAAACAATAATAGACTGAATCGCTTCTAAACACTGGAGATAACACACAGCAACGTTGAATTTATATAAAGCATTTGGTCGGCGAATAAGAGGATCAATACATCGAAATCATATGAGTAGTGCTCCACATGTATGCCACAAAAGGGCTGAATCTCATTTCCCATGGCGTCCATGCACCTCACAGCAAACCCACTGAGAAATCAGATGTTCTGTTAAGAAGCTGACAGCTCTCACAGATTCCTTGTACGTAAAGATGCCAGACTAGCTAACAATCATGCAGCAGACGATCAATGAATTCATTTTTAAGCAAAATGTAATGCATCTGAAGCCATCAACCTAAAGTTGACAGAGGTTTTGGTATTTTAAATGGGGAAAAACTGTTTTACTATTTTTGTTCTTGTTTCACAGAACTGATAAAGATGTCAAACAATGAGCATGCATCAAATTAGGTTTTATTACTGTTATCGACATATGATACTTAAGAACAGTGTTAGTCCTCTTGATTCTTCATGTTCAATAACAATAATTAGGTTTTACGGAACTAATACATTGCAACACTTGGGATGCCCTGTGAGTTAGCAAAATTGAGCAAAATGCGGTTGGGCAGGGCTAGAAATTAGGCACAAGTGGTAAAGTAGGATTTGACCCAGAACGCCGTTTGATTCTGTAGAGGCCAGCTCATATTGCTGCAGAACATAGCCAGGTCAACTGGTGGCTTGTGAAGGGTCAAAGATGCATTAAGGGCTTCTAAACAAGTAGTTATCCCCACAATTGGATACCACAGAAAAATATACTACTTTGTATCAACATAGTATCCATTATATATTGACAGTACAATAACTGCTTATTGAACTTATTAAAATAAAAAAAAACTAAACAAAAAAGCTAAAAGGTTCCAATGTTAAATATATGTGCTTGTCATTTTGCACCTTTACAGTACTAGTGGCTTCATACCTGACTTTGAGGTCCGAAATGCAGCCGTCTGCAGTCGGATCTACTATCTATGCATCGACTTGTGCCCACTGGCAGGTCACAGAAACCATGTTGTCACAAACCTTGGTTTTAAGATGGATAGTGATTTTTGACTGGATGGGCAGACCAGTTTTTTTCCCCTGAGGCAAATGGCCGAAATAAAAAGCATCTCGTTAAAAGATGACTTTAACGCTGCTGCATGGCTTTTAACAGGAACATGGTGGAGACAGCATAATGTTCCCATTTTATCCTCTCTGCACTGGCTGCTAGTCCATTTTAGAGTTCATTTCACAACTATTTTATTAGTTTTTTTTATTGTCTCTGTACCTCTCTGAGCTACTGCAGCTGCACTACCTTCTTGGTCACTCAGGGTAGCAAACCAGCTGGTGCTGGAGGTTCTGAGGACACATTGGAAGCTCAAGGGAGATCATTGCAGCTCCCAAATCATGAAATGCTTTGGTGCAAAACTAGAAAAGCCTGCTCACTGGCTCGTTTTAAATCTGCTCTTCTCTGAGCTCTTCTTCTGAACTGGAAGTAGACTGTTAGAAACGATGGGTACAAAGAGAAGGTACAGATTCACCAGGGGTGCGAGTTGAACCGTTGACTAGAATAAGTTTATGACATCAATAAAGTGATACCTTCAAAATATTTAAGAATGCACTAAGGTTTGTTTATCATTTAGAAATATTTCCGTGGACCTTGAAAAAAACAAAACAGTTATTTAGAACCAATCTTTGCACCTTCAGTTGTCTTCAGTGATTTTAGCAACTGAATAAAAACAACATAAGACAACATACTCTTTTTCTGCATCTTTCCCAGCAGGTGTATTTCTGGCATCAAGTTACATATTTAAAATATCCAAATACAATAATACAGTTCAAAGAGAACACTGAACATTGTTACTTTCTACTTGGACACAGCAGCTCATCATCTGAGCTGCTGTGTCCAAGTAGAAAGTAACAATTTTAGTAATGAGGGTTCGAATAGTATTTAAAATATATACATAGAGGTTTTTTTTGTTTTATTTAATGTGTCCTGTCCGGCAGAGTAGCAATCTGTTGTCTGAGTGCCGAGAACAGATTTACTTTCATTATAGTATAGTATTACTATACTATAATGCTCCATTTTGGGATTATTTCAATTGCAATGGACAAGGAAACGAAAAGAAAAATAAAACAAGAAAGAGAGAGGTGGAGCAAAAGGAGAAGGAAAAACGAATAAAGGAGAGAAAGACGTATAAAGAAAATAAAAGATAAAACCCTAGAAGACAGCTTCTACACCTGCAGAAACAACCGCAATGTGTACGAAAAGTGGACGATACTAATGAATGCAAGACCTATTCAGTGGTAACTGCGGCTCAGTAAAGAACATCTGTGTATCTGTTAACACCTGAATCCAAACACCTATGACTATGCGGGGGCTCAGTGCAGATTCTGGTACAGGTCTCTCGCGTCACAGGTCAGGCAGAGAAATAACTTTGGCACAATCCATCTCAACAAAGAAAACAAAAACAGAAAAACACTCCTACTCTGCAATCCTGCTTAAATATAAAGGGATGCTACCACTCTTCAAATTCAAGGATTTCCCTAAAGCAAAACAGCTACATAAGCTGTCAGAATTGCTCAGAAGTCATTTTAAAAACACATACACACACTTGACTAACAACTTATTTAAATATTCAAGTCAACAAAAAAAGAGCTAATTAAAACAAAAGCTTCAGTCCATTTCAACCCTCAGCTTCACCCAGTGGTCTGCCCCAATGAGATGGATGATTAGGGAAGTCCCTCCAGGTGAAGTCATTAGACTGCCATCATGTGTGCACTCCATGAAGCCAGCGCTCAGGAACTGGACCTCAAAGAATAAGAAGTTAATCATCAAAATAAAACATAACAATACCAACTTGCTATTAGTGTTTGTGCGTGGTTCACTTAGTGAGGGAGATGTTTCCCAGCACCCTCACAGACTAGTTTAGAGATTTTACTGCACATTAGAAAAAACCCTAAAGACCATACAGTAATGAGCTTCTATGATCAAACGAGGATTAGATGGGAACACCGTTTAATGTGAGCTGCTTGTCATGTAAAATTCACCCGTCAAACATGGGACTGGAAACTGGCGAACTCCAACAACCAAAGAGCTCAATGTTGAGCCTCATCTTGAGGGTGAAAAGGCTGAATTTCCCCCGTTTGTTGATTCATTCATCAGAGAAGCATGGTCCTGAGGGTATGCCCAGAGAAAACATCCAACCAGAGCTGGAAGGCTGCAGTCTTGGCAGCTGTGTCCTGTGTCCGCTCCATGAGCTGGGGGCCACATTGTTTGGACACCGCAGCTATTGTTGCCTCATTCGGCTGAGCATTCAAAAGTGTTATTCCCCCCACTCAGGACTCGACAGCGCCACGCAGATAAAAATCTGCTCACTTGGTACAAACGGTAAACACTTAAAATGCTGAGCTGTTCGTCCCCCCCCTCCACCTCTTCCCCTCCTTTTCAGACACGTGGATGGACATGATGACGGGACGCAGCTGGAGATGCCGTTTACGAGCATAGACTCGTAAACGGCATTTGAACGCATCACATTATTTACTAGAATGTGGAAAGCAGGTTGACCCATTGTAACCTCATATTAGCTCATTTTTCCTCATGAAACAAATAAGCTAAGGAGAATTTAATGTGGAAGAAAGAACAAATTAAGATTTTTCCACAGATCATCTCTCCCATATTGTACCGTCAGGACATTTTGACAGTTTTAACAAAAATGTTAAAAATGCATTTTTACGAGAGTTACCTACAGCAGCTTTAATGCTGTTCAATGTCTATCACAAATAAGTTTGTTTATGCTGTAGTCGTTATGTTATACAGCTTAAAGTGAAACCAAAATCAGTATCGGCCAGTAAATGATCGGTGCATCTCTAGTAATAATTTGGCCAAAAAACTTTCTTGAGATAGTTAAAGGTTTGCCTCAAGGATCAATTTTAGTTCTGTTTTTATTTTCGTTTCTCAGATATAAATCTTGTTTTACATTCTTTGCAAAGAAAAGAACTGGTTTAAGCCGTTTTTGTTTTCTGTAACTGATTGCAGTGATATACGGTCTGCAGTCTCCTCCTCCCGAGGAGCCTTGATTCTGTGGATCGTGCTTCTTTATGTTTCATTTCAAATGCTAAATCTTTGACTCATCACTGCACTCTCTATGATTTAGTTAGCTGGATATCCCAGTAACCGTCTCTCTGTCAGCTTTGGTAACTAACAATTACATTCCTCCAATTGGCTGCTTTTAAATGTCCAGACAGCTTTGAAGGATTTAGACAAAACACAATCTTACTACAACGCACGGTGGTCTCGGAAGTTATTAAAATCAAAACATTCATTTCAATTAATGATTTTAAGAGTCAAGGAGAAATGTTATCATTTTCTTTGAGAGGTCAAATTGTTGTCTCATTTGTTTTATTTATTGTGTATTATCAATATGTTCTGTTTTTCTAGCTGTTGTCTTGGCCAAGTCTCCCTTGTAAAATAGATTTCTGATCTCAATTGGACTCCTTAGTTTAGCCAGTCAGTCATTTTCTACCGCTTATTCCATAGTGGGTCGCGGGGAAGCTGGAGCCTATCTCCAGCAGTCTATGGGCAAGAAGTGGGGTACACCCTGGACAGATCGCCAGTCCATCACAGGGCAACACGCAAACAACCAGGCACACACTCATTCATACACCTAAGGGCAGTTTAGAGTGATCAATTAACCTAACAGGCATGTCTTTGGACTGTGGGAGGAAGCCGGAGTACCCGGTGAGAACCCACGCATGCACGGGGAGAACATGCAAACTCCATGCAGAAAGACCCCTGGCCGGGAATCGAACCCGTCTTGCTGCAAGGCAACAGTGCTCCCAACNCCAATTAACCTAACAGGCATGTCTTTGGACTGTGGGAGGAAGCCGGAGTACCCGGTGAGAACCCACGCATGCACGGGGAGAACATGCAAACTCCATGCAGAAAGACCCCTGGCCGGGAATCGAACCCTTCTTGCTGCAAGGCAACAGTGCTACCAACTGCGCCACTGTGCAGCCGGTTGAGTTATAATAACATAACGGCATTAATGTGCCTAATGACTGGGAGTAATTTTTTGACCTGGACCCTAGATGTAAGACAAAGTTTAGGCTAAAGTATATTTGATCATTGATGTGCATCTCACTGGTTTAACCTTTAAACTAGTCAAAGTGGCTGCTGCTGCTGATTTGCATGACCATGCGGCAGTATTTAACCAGGAGACTATTCCTGTTCCTCTCCAGAGGAGCCAGTTGAGGTGGCTCGGGCATCTATACCGGATGCCTCCTAGAAGACTTCCTCAGAAGGTGTTCCAGGCACGTCCCACCAGGAGGAGGCCCAGGGGACGGCCCAGGACACGCTGGAGGGACTATGTCTCTCGGCTGGCCTGGGAACGCCTTGGGCTCCCCCCGGAGGAGCTGGAGGAGGTGTCTGGGGAGAGGGACGTCTGGGTGTCTCGGCTGAGTCTGCTGTCCCCGCGACCCGGTCCCGGATAAGCGGAAGACAATGAGTATGAGTACGAGCAATTCCTGTTCATCTGCCTTCTCATTTGCAATCAGAAGACCCATGCAATCATTTCCATCAGCATCATCAGATCTCCTGAGAAGCTCCCGCAACTTCTCATCCCAGACACTGCTGCATTAAGCTGAATTCCACACATTCCTCTAGCTCTGAGGAGGCAGCAGGCAGGTACATGCACACAACAGTGCACGTGGCTTGATATTTAACCCTGGGGAGTTTTAAAGTATGAAAACCACCAGCGTATGTGAGGCCAGCCAGTTTACAGTAAAGTGAAAGTAAAGGTAATCCTAGTGTTTCATGTGGCAAAGCTGGACCATATGAGAGAGGAAGAGCATTGCAGTTCCCCTCTGCCGTTTGCCTTCAGCACACAGAGCGCTCCATAAAGCGTGACATGTGGCTCCCTGACCTCGTCTCCTGGAGATAACTCGAGCTGTAATCCAGCCGAGGCTGCACCAACCGACCGGCAGACAGACAGACAGACGTAGGCTCTCAGCAGAGGAAACTGTGTCACAGAGACTGACACACACTCAAAACAGCATCTCCTCAAAAGGTGATACGTTTCACTCAGGCTGAAATTTCAACCAGTGTGGAACTGTGTTTTTTGTAACATTTGGACTTAACCTCCATCCTCTCCCTTTGATAGAGCAACTACTTTGTTTTTATGGAAGTCAGTGACATTGTAGAGGGTGGTGGGGGGTTTCCTTTAGGCTTACTTTATGCCTTCCTGTCAGTCAGCTGAACATAGATCATACATGTGACTAACCATACACTATTAGGGCACATGTTTGTCTCTTGTTCACTCACACCAGCTACAAAGGCTCCCTAAAATACATCCAAACAACTAAAAGATATTTCCTTGAGTCCTTATTGTGAATAAACAGAGTGTGGTTCTACAGAGTTGTCCAAACTATTTGCATATCAATGTGGGATATTGGGGTGACGGCATCTCAAATATTTCTCAGTTCACAATATTTGTACCGTCTCAGTGTAGCAATTCAAATTCAAATGCCAATTTCCTTGTTAGCTGGCAGATTATTTCCTAAACACAATTTATAACCTATTTACATGTTTAACCCCTGAATAAGGATGGCTTGTGGGCTCAGAGAGCCTTCTCATGCCAGGAACAAAGACATGTTATCAATGACAGCATCTGTGTTGCTTGAAATATGAAACTGAAATGTTAATAAGACCTTAACAATAGACTCTAAAGACTTTATAATTGTGAAGTGAAAGGAAAATGACACAAGGTCTTCCATGCATTTGTAATCAGCCTCTTTACTCTGATACCCCGAAATTAGATCCACTGCAACCAACTGCTTCAAGAATGTCACCTTAAGAAAAGTAAATAGAGTCATTTCATCTCAGCATACATCCAGCGGTTCGGTGAAGGCCTATTAGAGAACTTTAATGAACAAACAGCATTGTGAAGACCAAGGAACACAGCAGACAGGTCAAGCAGGGTTAGGTTAAAAAACTTTTATCCATCACCTGAACAAGGAAAGATCATGACCAAGCTGCTTACCTGCCTAGACATGACCACCTAAACTGACAGGCCAGATAAGGAGAACATTAATCACCAGAAGCGCTAAAGATATCTGCTCCTCAAGTGGAAGAATTTGTTAATAGGAAAATATTACCTATGCACTCTAGTAATCTGGTCTTTATGGAAGAGTGCCAAAAGGACAGATACTCTTGATAAGAAACATGCAAGAAGTCCTGTTTGCAGTTTGAGACAAACCCTGTAAGGGACACCAAATATGCTTTGGTCAGATGACCTACACGCAAAATTCTATGGAGGAAAACTAACACTTTACACCATCCCCACACTGGTGGCAGTACTACGCAACAAGGATGCTTTTCCTCAGCTGGGACAAGGAAGCTGGTCAGAGCTGAAGGGAACGTGGATGGAGCAAAATAGAGGACAATCCTGGAAGGAAACCTCTTGGAGGCTGTAAAAGACTTGAGACTGAGCAGAAGTTCACCTTCCGGTAGGTCAGCGACCTTAAACATACAGCCAGAGCTACACCCAGATGGTTCAGATCAAAGCGTAGTCATGTATTAGAATGGCCTAGTCAGTCTGAACCTAAATCTGAGAACTTGATTCAGACCTGAAAACTTACAGATGTTCTCCATCCAATGATAGTTTGAGCTACTTTACAAAGAACAATAATTGAACAGTTCAGTCTCCAGATGTGCTGAAGCTGGTTGAGACACACCCCGAAAAGACTTGCAGCTGTAACTGCAGCAAAGAGTGACTATACAAAGTACTGGGGGGATATGCAAATACACACCACACTTTTCAAATTTATATTTGTAAAACAAAATGTTTGCAAACCAGGTGTCCGTTTCCTTCAGCTTCACAAACATGTGCTACTTTGTGTCTATCCCATAAAACCTGTATTAAATATAAAAAATGAAGTGTGGACTTGAAAATGTTTGAGGCGAATGAATACTCTTACTGCATACAAGTAATGTGACTAGATCAGAACTGCTGGCGACCCTTAGAGGTTTCATTCAGTTAGAAAATATAAATCAATAATAAGGCTGCACAATATTAGATAAACATGTGATTGTGCTCATAAATACTTCTGAGACAATATTACTGGGCATTTTTGGCCTCTTGACTCGAAACTGGATATCTGCAACACTGAGTGCCCATCATCATGAATAATTGGCTAATTGGCTTCTAGTCCATGCACTCATTTGCAATATTGCACATATTAATATTGAAATGACGATTGTGGTGTATAATGAAGCTCTAACTAAGAAGCTTAGTGGATCCAGCATATTCCTCCTATTTACTGTGTGCTTCGTTCTTTCTGTAGCTCATTCTGTTTTAAGACTGAATGTCTGTTTTGTGGTATTATGAGATAAACGTTGTACCCGATCTTTACTGTGAACAGGTTGTCCTTAGATAACTTTTTACCGAGTGGTATTACACAAGCAACTTAACTTTTAGATTGCATTGGAACTAATTAGGACCTAATCAGATTGTGTAATTTAACATCAATTGGAACAATTTGGTTTGTAAAATGGCTCCAGATGACATTTGTTATCAACTGGATTTACACAGATAAACTAAAAAGAACCAAACTAAACACAGGCCGACTGTGTGAAATAGATTATCAAATCACTGGTGAAATCCCTAAATTGCATTATTTGTCTATAATTAATGCAATTTTCCTATTTATAAATGAAAATAAGTATCCACTGGTCAGACATAATATTATGACCACTAAATATTTCTGTTAGTGAGTGGGTTAGGAAACATTTCTCCTCATAGTTGATGTGTTAGAAGAAGGAAAAAACAAAAAGATTTGAGCGAGTTTAACCAGAGCCAAAATGTAGACCATAGATAACGGGGTCAGAGCATCTCCAACATCACTGCTTCTTCAGAGTGTTACTGGTCTGCACTGGTAAAAATCTTTCAAAGATTGAAAGAAAGCTCAAGACTTATTGATGCAGGAGGGGAGAGAAGGTTTGTCAGTGTGGTCTGATCCAACAGATTCAATTCAATTTATTTAGAAAAATTCACAATTCACAACACACGTCATATCAAGGCAATTTACCAAGTCAATGCAATCCATTCATACTGATTCCAAGCCAGGTACATTCATTCCAGTTGGTCCTAAATATGAAACAATTCAGCCAAATTCTGTTTATTATTCTTGAATGAGCATGCAGTGACAGTGGCTTGGATTGTGTCATTGACTTAGCAGCAATCTCTCATACTGATCATGCATGTAGCAACAGTGGGAAGGAAAACTCCCCTTTAACAGGAAGAAACCTCCACTTCAACCAGTCAACTGTTGAGCTACTGTAGCTCTAAGTCCAATCGAGCATCTGGAAGAAGTGCTGGAAGAACCATTCTGGATTTAAGGCTTTGGTTCTAACATCTTAGTACCAAATACCATAGCATACTTTCAGGGGTCTACTCCACTCAACTAATCAGGCAGTCTCTGAAGCTAAAGGGGCACTAATGAGTGGTGATAATGCTATTCCTGCTCTGTGTAGACAGTGTGATATTCATAGACAAATGTTTGGTCCAGATGTCTTCCAAGCAGGACCTTATCAGTGAATTAAACCTTATACAGTGCTATTAAAAATATCTGCAGATTTCTTCAGTTTTTGCTTTTTTTTTGTCACATTTAAATCTTTTAGATCAAACGCAGACAAAAAATAACCTGAGTAAAAATTAAAATTGATTTGAAATGATTATTTCATTTACCAAGTAAAAAACACACACTATCCAAACCATCATGCCTTGTGTGAAAAAGTAATTCCCCCCTAAACCTGATAGCTGGTTGTGCCATGCTTTGCGGCAACAGCTGCCATGAAGCGCTTGTGACAACTGGCAATGAGTCTCTTACATTGATTTTGGACCACTCTTCTATGTAGTATTGTTTAAATTCATGATTCATGAGCAAAAACGGCCTGTTTACGATAATGCCACAACATCTCAATCAGATTTAAATCCAGACTTTGACTAGGCCACTCCAGAACCTTCATTTTTATTTTCATTTAAGTCTTTGAGTCATCAAAGGGTGGACATGCTGGTGTGCTTTGGATCATTGTTCTGCTGCATAAATCAAATGCGCTTAAGCTTCTTGTATGTTCATGAACTGATTGCCGGACATTGTCCTTCACAATTTCCTAGTATAGAGCCGAGTTTGTGGTCCACCTAATAAAGTACGTCACCCAGGTTACTACCACCACCAGGTCTCAATTTTGTTTGCTGAAGTCTCAAATTCTTAGACTGACATCTGCCAAAGAGTCTGTTTCTCATCTGTTTTTTTATTTTATTAGATTAGGGTATGCTGTGTTGCTTATTGAGATCCCTTAGCCTACTTCGTGTTGTCAGACAAGTTCTTTTTCGGTTTCGTGATTATTTCAGCTCTGGGAATAACTCAGTTTTGTTTTTTTCACAGGACTATGTTGGTTTGGAGAGCTTGTCCACCTACTGAAAGAAATCAGATTCAGATTTATTTGAAGTGTGACAAAAAAAAACGCAAAACAGAATAAACCTATAAGGCTTTTTACAGCAGTGTACAAAAAAGAAACGATGTAATTTAGAGGTGGGTCACAAAGCAATACATCAGGGATACATTTTAAACCCATGATGAAGCTATAAAGATATGACCCAGTTATTAGTTACCTGGAAAGGCAGTATGTTGTTACTGTTGTCCGTCCTGAACGCGGTGTCCTCCATCCAGGGCTTGGGGGCGAGGGGACCACCGGGTCTCGGGAATTTTGGAGGTGCTATGATATTGCTGGTGTAAGGCTTTTTCATCGGGGAGATGGGGTTGAGGGGTGACGGTACTCCGACGCCGACTCCGACCCCTACACCGACGCCCACGGCTCGGCGCGGGTCCCTGCCTGGCTGCAGCCCGCTCCAGGGGTTAGACGCGGTGCTCCAAGCGGCGTTCTGGTGATTATTCCAGGCAGAAGAGGAAGCCGGAGAAGACGAGGAAGACCCCTTGCTGTTGTTCATGATGGTCTGATAAGCGTTTCTCTGGGGAAAGGGGCCTTGGCTGGGACTGACGGGGGATCTCCTCTGCTGCTGCTGGGCATGATGTTGATGTTGCTGGGACTGCGGGGGCAGACCGACCTGCGGGGAGAAATTACCCCCGAACACCGGGTTGACGTGGGGGAAGTTCTGGAAAAGCATCGTCCCGTTCACCGACGGTATTCCTTGGAAAAAGCTATCCTCCACGGCGTTTGTGGTTCCCGTGGACCAAGTGCTTCCGAACGAGGACGGAGGGGAGCTCAGAGGTCCGCCGGTCTCCTGAAGCGGGTGGTGGAAGCCCAGACCGGGCAGGATCGGCGACTCCATCGGGACTCTGTCCTTGCTGCTGCCGCTGCTTAGCGCGGAAGCCGCTTGGCTGCTGCCGGTCGACGGGCTCTCGGACTCGGGTGAAGATGAAGTGAGGTCCGAAGATGGGGTCGGTGTGCAGGGAGGAGGGTCTACTTGTGTCGGATCTTGCTGCAGATGAGGCTGGGCTTTGTTTTTGTCCATCAGTAAATCATCCTGCATGGTTTGCTGAGCTGCGACAGGGGGAAACAAACACTTCGAGTCAATATTAATATTTATATTTCTAGGGAGATCATAGAGAGGACTCCTACGGCGGCCGAAAAGGAATAAGACAGTAAAAAAATGCGACTAGATCACACACACAAAAAATCACCCCAAACACTTCCACGGAGAACAAAATGAATCTTAAATGCCCACGAAGAATATGGCAGCAGATAATCACCAGATTTCGCCACGTCTCGTTTTTCCTTCCACGCAGGAACTCCAGCTCTGCAATGTGAAACTGATTCTGTGCTTTTCTCGCCTAAGGACCTCCCCTGACATTCATTTGCATACGTCAGTAAATACAGCTGTCCTTCAGCAAGGTGAAAAGACACCTCGATAGTTCGGGCTTATTTTTAACGACTTCCTAAAAGGGAAAAACAAGAAGAACAGGATCAAGAAAAAAAACAAAAAAAACAAAAACGCATTGGTCCTAATTTGGGCCTTCTTGTGCTTTAACTGCAGTAGAAACTGACAAAACATGAGGATCTCTCCTGAGCTGGCTGCATATTTCCTCCTACAGTACCATCCAACATCCTGTGGACCAATAAGTTAAAAGACAAGCCAAAAGAAACGTATTACACTTAAAAATGCTAAATATATATACATTTTTAATCAGGTGTTTTATAAATCACTGAAACATTTCAATATTAGAAACCTAAATCTAAATAAATCTATTCATTTTACAAATCTAATGTATGTATTTCAAATTTCATTTATATCATCACATATCTAAATATTTAAAGACTTTATTTATTTACTTATTACATTCTAGCACGTTTGACCCACAACTGATTATGACCCCCTTACAGTAAGAGTATTTTAAAACAGGAGAAGTCCGCATTAACACGCATGCATATAATTATATTCGCTGCATCGCATTTTAATGCAAAAAAATGCCAGAATATTAAAAAGAAATTGGTTTAAAATAGGAGTCGTCTTGACAACATCTTGCAAAACGTCATTTAGCAGTTAAATATATAAAAGGCGCTATGCTATTAGTAAACAAAAACAATAGAGCAAATTCTGATAGTTTGATCAATTATGAAACCATTCAAGGTAAGAAAAAAATATATATATAAATATATATCAGAGATATACCCATAGTGACGCTGGTAAGGCAAACGCGCACTGCGGCCTGTGAATAACAATAGTTTGAAGATTGAAAATAACATTATAAAGCGGTCATATCACAGACACGTCACTCAGCATAATAACTACTGATATGAGTCGGACTTTAAATGTAATCGCAGTAGTATGAGCCCCGCACGCCACACTGGTTAAAATCCATTTTCTTCTCCTCCAACAGCAACGCTTCCAAGGTCATGAAAGGACCATAATCAGCAGCCCACAGTGGCCCGGTCCACCGAGCCCCTCACCACATACTCTGACCACAAACCCGAGCCTTGGTTGTTGTCGCGTTGGCCGAGGATGTATGTACATGTCATGAAGCTCACTTGCCACGAAAATCGCCTCTGTAATCCATATGTGTCCCCCTGCCCCCGGCAGAACAACAAGCGCACACGGTGAGGTCGCACCTCTGCTCGAAGGGAAGCCGGATTTACCTTTTTTCCTTCACCTTTTTCAGACTGTGAACAGAGATATTTCTGCTTGCTTCGCCTGGGTTGGGGTATGACAAACCAGCTACGCTTGTGCCGAGGTAGTCAGCAGTTGCTTCAACAGCTGATTGACTGCGGCGCATGGGTGATGCCGAAAGGGCTTGTGGGAGTTGGAGTTTTGCCATAGTAGCTTGTCAACCAAAGCTGCTGAGGATTAACCTACTCTCGCTTCAACGCAGACGTACAAACAGCACTAGGTCAGGAAAAGGAGGTCTTTAAAGCAGCGATAATAGCTGCTTTAGATCAGTCTAACAGCTGCTAGGCTTTGAAATCACCACAGCTCCCAACATGCCAAATAAAGCATCAAAAACAGTTTACACCCACGTATTTTCCCCTTGATTTCTGGTGTCTTGCCTATAATCTATTTGCAAAAATAAAAGCAAAATCTACACAGGCAAAATGTATTTCAATAATCTTTTAAGCTTTACGATTTACATTTCCTATTTATTTATGACTGCACATCTGTTACACTTTGCAATTCTGTCTTTTGTAGAGTTTTGTTATGTGTTTTTGGCCAATTGCTGTAATTTTTTAAGTGGGTATCTGCAAGCTTCTATTGACCGATGCTTTTTTTTTTTTTTTTTTTTTTTTGCTGTAACATTGTTAATTTCCCCACTGGGAAACAAAAATGATTATTATATGATATTTGAATGTGACCCAGTGAAAGTAACTGACAACAAAAACATTCACATTTACCTCTTGGCTATGAAGCAACAAAGAATCAGAGTGCTGGTCATGTCACGTCTTAGTATTTTGGTAATTTTGCAGTTTTGGTTGCAGTCTTCCACTGGACATTTCACAATGACCATCAAATCTGACTGGCTATAATTCACATAATCTCAGTTTATAACCCACTCATAATTTTCATTTATCGGTTATGTGACTGTGATAAATATATCTTGATTGCATGAGGACAGGGTTCAGAAACACAGTTAATGGACACGTGAAATACAAAGTTTTTGTAAAATTATATGCTGATAAATTAAACTGTACCTGACATCTAAGATTATGAATTTTTGTCTTCATAACACATGAAAATACTTGATTGCAACGGAAGTTACATTAATACAAAAAAGCTCATAGGTATGGTTGCAACATTTTTTTATTTTTTTTTTATCCTTTACACGTAATATAAAATGAAATAAAACATAACATATAGAAGCTGTAAAACTACATTTCCCGTTTCAGGCGGAAGTTGCGCTCAGGTGGTCCTTGTTTTGATGACACAGCCACGGCTAGTCAATGGAGTCAATCGGTCAGAGGCCATAACAGATTTAAAGTTTATTTTCTCTTAAAATAACCACCGGGAGGAGATACGTGTTATTTTGATAACCATGGCCGTCAGGGAGTAGTTTTACTCCAACTACGTGGCACGTCTGCAGCCGAAGGGTCGTGGCAACGTAACGGCCTTTGTGCGCTAGTTAGCTAACTTGTTAGCTAGATATTTCTTTTTCTCCTTCAGTAGATTGTCTGCAGCGTGACTTTTTGTTTCATTTTGGTACTGCATCTGATTCTTTTCTTTCAAGAGGACATTTTACAACAATGGCGGAACAAGGTTCGGTGGTCTCCCAACAAAATTTGGACAGGTGAGTTGATGTTTCGCCAAACAAGCTAGTGGCAGCTACGTAGTTTTCCGAAATTCATGAGTTTTGTCAAAAATTAGGGATATATTCATGAAATAATCGAGAATTTGTTTACTTCAGTCAGAAATTTCGATTTGACCTTAACTACTACTTGCTAGAGTAGCAAGTAGCATTTTTTTTTACATGTTTGTAGAGTTGGTTAGGGATGTCCTTGGCTATCTGCTGCTAGCAATGACTTGATTGATGCCACCTGTCCTGCAGTGACCCCTTAACACCTGACGTTACACAGGTGCTTCCTGTATAGATGGCTTAGACAGAAGCTCGTTAATTCATTGTGTTACGTGTGAATGTTTGTTAAAAAAGGGCCGCTCTGGAGAGAAATGTACGTTTACAAACAATAATGAACCAGTAACCATTAGCTCAGATACTGGGTTGAAGGGTTTTATGTCAGTGTCTTTCATATAAAGGAGCATTAAAATAACTTAAATGTTACGAAGGTCGTGTGTGTGAGGTAAAAATGAAAGAGGCTACATGCTGGAATTCTGGGGTAATCTATATCCCCCAGTTTACATTGAAACAGTGATTCAGAATCACAAAATGTTTGCTTAGTTTCCAACACTTCTTTTTTAATTGGATTTGTAATAGGTTCAATATTCTGCCAAAAGGTAACGCTCATTACTCTAGTATATTTTCTTCATAGAAACTTTTTAAAGGATTTTCTGCGTAAAAACAAAAAGATGGATGGATCTAATTAAGAGGTCCTGTATTAGCTTGGGCTAGTTAATCATGTTGCATAGTTGCTCATGTACCAGATCTGCTGATTTGTAAAGCATATGGGCTTAAAAACCTTCTCTAAAAGACTGTTTGATTAATTTATACAATTCCTATCATCTTCAGATAAATCAGTCATGGTTTTTGCTGATCCAGCACATCAGCAATAAGCCCGAGCTATGCTTGCTAAAGAAAAATACACGATAAATGCTATGGGTATGTTTACATGATCAATATGTCTCAAAACTGCTACCCAAGCTAGCAAATAAAAGGCTGCTTTTAAGGGGATTGCCCAGCCAGTGGTGTAATACAAATCATTGCTTCTCAATCTATCAGAAATTGTGGGCATATGTATTTTAAAATTGTTTAATCAAACAGGACCTGTAGTTTAATTTAAGGTGCAAACTTCATTGGAAATCTTTAAAGCCTATTCTTTTAAATAAAAAGACACATTGAGGTTATGTGGGGGATGTTTTACAGCTAAACATAATGCACTGCAAA
>JAHUTJ010057443.1:0-18558 GCA_036250325.1 Characodon lateralis | reverse complement strand
TGCAATTAACTTGAAGGGAAGCTCATGCAAAATGACGCTTCTTATGCAAGGTGCTATATCAAGCAGATTTGACTCACTTAAACTACAAACTATGCACTATCTAGAGAAAAGTTTGCCTCAACACCAGGGCTAATAGCTTTTAAAGGGAACATATGCTTTTATTTTTTCATTTTTATGCTTAAACCATCTAGTTGTGGTCTATATAAAGTGGAGCTGCAATGCTTTGGTCTGGACTCCTTGTTATTGTAGCTCCACAGTCCCCTCTTTAACCCCTGTTCTGAGGTACGTCTGAGAGCAACTCATTTTGGTGCTGTTGGAGCCTTGATCCGTTTAGCCACAGCAGCAGCAACCTTTTATTTGCTGATGTTTTCCCATCAGATGCTCTGAGCAGAATGGCTATAGCAGCTGCTTCAACATTCTCCTCTGTCTGTCAGATATCCTGACCTCTGACATAATTTCTCTTGTGAATTCGGAGGTTTCTTGTTTGAAGCAGTTTGCTGAGAAGTCCTCCGATCACAACTGGCTGTGCTTGGTGGGACCAGCCCATCTGTCCCTTGTCAGTTTTCCAGCTCTGATCCAGGCAGCTCTGATCCCCTTCACTTCAGTAAAGTAGTCCAGACTAACGGCTGCTGTGGTAGTATTGCTGCCACCACCAGCAATGCATCATTTCTCCATATTAACGCTGTTTTGTTACCAGTAAACTCCCAAGGATTATTAGTGTCATTTGATTTGTTTTTGTGTTTGATTTTCTGTATCATTGTAATGTTTTTCCTCATGTACAGTGCTTTGAGTGCCTTGTGGCTGAACAGCGCTA
This sequence comes from Characodon lateralis, assembly GCA_036250325.1. Classification (NCBI taxonomy): domain Eukaryota; kingdom Metazoa; phylum Chordata; class Actinopteri; order Cyprinodontiformes; family Goodeidae; genus Characodon; species Characodon lateralis. Next base: position 17,744 of record JAHUTJ010057443.1, on the reverse strand, counting down.
TATAAATAAACTTGACTTGACTTTTTAACCCAACTTGGCTTCTGCCTGAACGTTTATCAATGAGGCTCACACAGTGAATGGCCAGAGGCTTCCTCGTCATTTTCCGGGCGACTTTGGACTTTAACATTTAAAATTTAACATTAAAATATGCTTATTTTGTGTCACAATTGTCTTTTATCACGTCTTTAATCCAAATATCATGTCAGTTGCTGCCCAGTTCCTTCAATATTAAGATGTTTTCTTTCAGTCTCTGCATTTGTGGGAAAAGTGTGTCACGGGCACTTTAAGGAAAACCTGCTAATTCTTGGCCAGATTTGAAAAGCTCCAGGATATTTATCACTTTCCATTTTCCTCTTACTTGTGTTCACTAATGTGCTTCACAGCAGGACGTTTTTTGTTGGATATACTATGAGTTTTAAATGGGGGATGGATGAAGGCAATCCATGATGGAGGAAAGGTGTGAAATATGTTGTTGCAGCGCATCGATGATACCATGGTGATATTTGCTACATTTACCTGTTAAATTAAAGCAGTCATCACACTGTTTGAATTTGTCACAGTTCCCATCTTTCAGAGAGGAACTGAAATGACTCTGATTGGTGCATCACTGATTGCATCAGAGATTTGCATTCCGACAAGCCGCCTGTCTAAAAAGCATCTGTAAAGCAGGGGTGGCCAACCATAGTCCTCAGGAGCCTATGTCCTGCAGGGTTTAGATGTTTCCCTGATCCAACACACTTGAATTAAATCATTGGTTCATTAGCAGCTTCCTGCAGAGCCTGCTTACGTGCTGAGGAGGTCATTTAGCCATTTTGAATCAGCTTTGCTGAAGCAGGGGCACATCTGAAACATGCAGGATGCTGGCAGTTGAGGGCTGGAGTTGGCCACCCCTGCTCTATAATGTTAAGACTGCAGTGGATTTTTAAAAAACACAAATCAACTTCTAAAGAGTACATTTAGTTGCCAACTGTAAGTGACTGAATCATTTGCTGGTCTAGGACCTTTTTATTGTGTCTGTGGAGAGGAGACTGTGGCTCAGTAGGAAGAGTAGTGGTCTTGCAATCAGAAGGTTGTGGGTTCAATTCCAGCTTCCTCCTGCCATATGTCGATGTGCCTCTGGGCAAGGCACTTAACCTCAAGTTGCCTACCGATCTGCGTATCGGTGTATGAATGTGTGAGCGTTAGTGAGTGCGATTGGGTGAATGTGGCTCTAGTGTAAAGCGCTTTGAGCGGTCTGTATGACTGGAAAAGCGCTAAAACACATCAGAAACCTTCCTCTCACACAGATATCAGTGACATTTTGTAGTGGATTTTGTTTCGTTTTTTTTTTTAATTCCTCAGTTCTGTCTGTATTTTCTGTTATAGGGCCTCAAATGTATGCTTTTGTATCTTCTATGTTTGATTTAACTCGCTCATCAGTGATGTTGTTTCCTCTGGTGGTCTAGACCAGTAGTCCTAACAATTTTTTAGTTTTTTCAAAAGAGCCAGATTGGCAAAGTCAAGGGGAGAGCTGCAATAGAGCAAGTCACTCAAACAAATGAATACAAAAATAAATAAATCGATCCATCCCACAAACATTATCTGCTGAAACAAAATGTATCTTAGTACCGAGATGAGCAGAAGCTCCCCTGCATATTCCTGACTGTCTCCATGGTGTATTTGTAATTTGTTGTTGCAGTCATAGTCTTTGTCATAGTGAGGCATTCCAGATGAGCATGGCTCAGCCGGTTTCTCTGTTTTCACTTGATAGTGCTCATGGTTGAAGATGTTGAGTCACACGTGTATGTGCTCAGAAAGAAAAACATCACTTTCTGAACCAGTGGTTTCAAACTTGAAAGGTCAGCTTCAGAAAACCGGCCCAAGAAATGACGTCTTCTGAGTTCCACTTGGAGCATGTTATTGGTCTGCAGCTCAATGATTTCACTTTAGTGTGGCACGACTGTCAGGGCAGAGCTGCATGATGGTGGGTGGAAGTGGGGATTGAAAATGTCTTAATGTTAATTCACGTCACCCTTCAGCTCCTCCAAAACATTAGCTGTGGCTGAAGTGCTGCTGAAGGGATGGACCTCTGGTGGTTGCTGCTCTGAGTTTTGGGAAGTGGATGAGGTCTCTGTCAGGTATCCACAGGGCAGTTATTTTGATGTGGAAGAAGCTGCTTGGAAGCTTGTCTACTTTGTTTGCATATTAAGCAAAGAAGGTTTGTGCCATGAGGGACATCAATCAATTCATCCATTTCTCTTGAGATTTTCTGAGCTCATCTTGTAATCATCGTACCTTCGGCAGTTTGGTTTTTTACTCTAAACGCCTGTCGTTGGTGTGCTCGTCCTTTCTCCGACATCACGTAGATTTTTGTTCGCTACTTCTTGAGACTCTTTATCCTCAATTTATTTCCACGGCTGTTTTTTTTCTTTGTTTGATTATAAATGGTTCCATTATCTGCTGTCACTGTGAGGCGTGTTGTAAACAGTGTGTCCGTTGCCAGGTTTGACAGTTTCCCCCGTTTCGAAACAACTTTAACTAAGGCCAAATGAGTGATATATAATACAAGTGTGTATATATTTGTAATGTAGAGTGTATTATATGTTTCTGTTGCATGCTTTAAAAATGTATTTGCTGTGCTGGCATATTGTTGTAAGCTACAACCTGAGCCACATAATGAAGCAAGGGTAATGAGTATCCTGGTTTAGACGGTGACTGACAGCAGGACTTTCTGCAGCAGAGCCTTCTCTGTTCCCATACGGGGCTATATGCTAATGCTAACTGACATCCTTTCTGTATTGATATTCCTTGTTGATAATTCAGCTCACAACATGCTATTATCTGATATTCTACATTATTACAACTGTTGAATTTTAATTGTTATTGAAGTCATGGCGCGCCGTCAGTGGCCTCTGACTCACTGTTGTAATTGATCAGTGGCTATCGTACTCGGAAAATCCCTCCAAAACATTAACCCTGCTCATATGTCTGTCTGTCTGAAAGTTTCATCTTAGGTGTATGTCATGTTAATATTTGGTACCGTAGCCTTTGTTTGCAATTACAGAGGTCAAAGGTTTCTTGTAGTTTTTCACCAGGTTTGCTTAAAATGCAGCAGGGATTTTGGCCCATTCCTCCACACAGATCTTCTCCAGATCAGCCAGATTTCTGGGCTGTTGCTGAAAAACACGGAGTTTGAGCACCCTCCAGAGATTTTCTATAGGGTTTAGGTCTGGAGACTGGCTAGGCCTTTCCAGAACCTTGATATGCTTCTTACGGAGCCACTCCTTGGTCATCCTGGCTGTGTGCTTCAGGTCATTGCCATGTTGGAAGACCCAGCCATGACCCATCTTCAATGCTCTAACTGAGGGAAGGAGGTTGTTCCCCAAAATCTCGCAATACATGGCCCCGACCATCTCCTTAATACAGTGCAGTCATCCTGTCCCATGTGAAGCAAAACACCCCCAAAGCATTATGCTTCCACCCCCATGCTTCACAGTAGGGATGGTGTTTTGAGATGGTACTCATCATTCTTCGTCCTCTAAACACGGCGAGTGGAATTCAGACCAAAAAGTTCTAGTTTGGTCTCATCTGCCCACAGACCTTCCTCCCATGACTCCTCTGGATCATTGTCATGGGCAAACTTCAGACGGGCCTGAACGTGTGCTGATATAAGCAGGGGAACCTTCCGTGCCATGCATGACTTTAAACCATGATGTCTTAGTGTATTACCCACAGTAACCATGGAAACAGTGGTGCCAGCTCTCTTCAGATCATTGACCAGCTCCTCCCTGTAGTTCTGGGCTGATTCCTCACCTTTCTTAGGATCATTGATGCGCCACGGGGTGAGATCTTGCATGGAGCCCCAGTCTGAGGGAGACTGACAGTCATGTTTAGCTTCTTCCATTTTCTAATAATTGCTCCAACAGTTGATCTTTTTTCACCAAGCTGCTTGGCAGTTGCTCCGTAGCCTTTTCCAGCCTTGTGGAGGTCTACAATTTTGTCTCTGGTGTCTTTGGACAGCTCTTTGGTCTTAGCCGTGTTAGTAGTTCGAGTCTTACTGATTGTGTGGGGTGGACAGGTGTCTTTATGCAGCTAACAACCTCAAACAGGTGCTTCTAATTTAAGTGTAGCGGAGATGGACTATTTAGAGGCGGACTAACAGGTCTTCGAGGGCCAGAATTTTTGCTGATTGGCAGGTGTTCAAATACTTATTTGCAGCAGTAACACACAAATTATTAAAAAATCATGCATTGTGATTTCCGGATTTGTTTTTTAAATCATGTCTCTCACAGTGGACATGCGTCTAAGATGAAAATTTCAGACCCGTCCACATGATTTGGGAATAAAAGGAACCTTTGTTTGGTAGCTTGTATGCATCTTATTGAACAGGCCCTGACTTTTGAGAATAGCTGTTGTGTTACTTATGTTGTTACACAAAGTGTGGACCCCTTCGGTATTTCATATTTGTTTTAAGTCCACTGGTAGACCGCTTGCTTTCAGAAACGCATCCACATCCGAAGCGTAGCTTGTGATTCTGGTCCAGCTTAGAGAAAGATTCACCCCCTTCATGGTAAACATTGGGTTGAAGGTTTTCAAAAATAAAAATAACTAGTGAAGAAGAAGCATCTGCTTCTTTTTAAGTTAATTAAAGGTTGGTTTGCATTAGCTAAATTAACCAGTGTAAAATATTAACATTTCACTGTAGTATTAATCATGTAAATTAATTGGTACTGTAACTGATCATGCTGCCTTAGAGTTAGTTCAAACCCCTCAGATTTTATTCAGAGCCATTCAGAATTGTGACTTGCTGATGTTCTTTGGATCATTGTCCTGCTGTTTAACCCAACCAAGCTTAAGCTAAGGATCACAAATGGATGGCCAGACATTCTCCTTCAAGAATGTCTGGTATAGAGCAGAATTCATGGTTCAGTCAGTTACAGCAAGAAGACCTGGTCCTAAAGTAGCAAAGCAGCTGAAGACCATCACAGCACAATCACCATGTTTGACTGTCAGATGTAACATGAAACACAACTTCACTTTTGTCACACTTTTGTCTCGTCAGTCCTTGGAATGTCTTCACAAAGGTCTTGGGGATAAAGATGTTTGTTTGGCAAATGTGAGACGGGTCTTTTTGTTCTTGGTTCAGAACAATGAGACTGACTTTAACTGAGGCAGTCGAGGCTGAGTTATCAATTCTGGGTGTGGCTGATGAACTTTAACCAAACAAATTCATTATTTGATTAATCAAAGTTAATTTATGATTGTACAAAGGGGGCAATTACATTTTCACATAATGCCACATAAGTTTGATTTGGAGAGTTTTTATTTCTCAGAAGAAATCTGCAAGGGCGACAAATGTGTTTTCCCAGCACTGCACTGTACATCCTGGCTGTAGGGTCACATTATTATTGTTTTTGTGTCCAAAAATAAAGACACAGTAGAGCTGTTGAAACCAAAGCGATCTTTTAAAGTGGTTGAATATGTGCATCAGTAGTGGCCTTTGACATTTCTTGAATTTGTTTAGAAATATTTGTATTTTAAGCATCAGTTTGTTTTAGTGTGGCTTTTTTTTAGCATTTTATGAGTCAAGGAATTGTGTCACTTTGTACATTACCAAATATTATTACCCAGCAAGTAAAAATCAACTTAAATCCACATTTCCACATCTAATAAAAACCAAATGGTTTTGGTTAACTGGATTCATGTTGGGGCTCTATTGTAAGAACATGATTCTTGGCTGAAGTGTTTTAAGAGCAGTATTTGGGTTTTGCTTTACAAACCTGTTTTCATTTTTTGTTTTTGGAAGTTAAACACCAAGGACCCATTAATGAACACCTGTAGAGTTGGTTTATCTCCCCAAGTGATCTGTTAAATGGAACCTAGGCAGCAGTGAGCTGAAGATCAGGGTTCCCTTTAAGGATTGCATTTCGAGGCTGTTTTTAATGTCGTGCTCTGCGACTGGGTTACAGGAACAGCAACATTTGAATCAACAGCAGTTGGTTTGCTGCTCTTGTAAGGATATCTGTCTAAAACCCCTTTTAGCCTCACGTGTTAAACCTTCATCAGTGTTCGTCTCTGCGCTGTAATCTGAGCTCATGCTGTCGACATATTGGAAAACTTTGCTGTACGCCTCTCAGTTTTGCTGTGCATGTTAAAGGAAAAACGGGAAATTTTGATAAACTGTCATCTTATTACCAACTAAATCTATCTTTATTATTGGAACGGCGTGTAATTATTTCAATCCAAACCGGACTGTGCTTGATTAGATTGGATGTGAACGGACCTATTTGTCCCATGAAGTGCCTAGAGATGATGACATAAATATATATGTTGTGTCTTGGTGCAATAAATACATTTTAAAAGTTTCCAAATGAATTCTGAAAGCTAAAAACGGGTTTTGTTCAAAATGCAACAAAATGATGGAATCAAACCTGTCCTCTTTTGGCTGTAAGAACAGCAGCTAACAGACGGCGCAGTGAGACAGTCTGTTTTCATTCTTTCTTGGGATGTTTGTTTCTGGAGCTAATTTTACATTTAAATATGCATCATCATCGGTTAAGTAATGGAGTTCAGACGTACCAAGCAGGAATCACAGAAGGTGTGGTCAGATATGCAATCTTTCATTGTTCGCTCAGGTCAAACAGACATCAATGCATGAATGAACAAAACACTGTCTAACATCTTTACATGTCAATCTGGGCCAGATCACAGCAGCATAGTGAGATGTGTTTATATTTATCTCTAATGCTGTATGTTCTGTACCGTTTCTATCACTGTATGTTTTAAATACTGATATCGATACAGAATGTCTTAACAGAAAAGGTTTAGAGATCACTTCCAGGTGAGACTGCATAGAGCCTATAAACCACATGGGGAATTAGGCAGAGGATTATTTTTAGAGGATTCACATATCCTGCTAAAGAAAGGGAACCGTTTCTCTATTAATCTCAATATTACGGCTGCACAGTAAAAATATGTGTACGCAATAGTCATGCTGCCACGAAGAACAGCTTGGACTGCAAAAAATGTTAGCTAATTGGTTAGGTACCTTGCATTTAGGCTCTTAATGAGTGTAATATATTATACATAAAATCTCAGTATCACTGGCTCAGACGTTGGGTCAAAAACTCAACTCTGCACTTTAAATGTGGAGTAAAGTTGAAGCCAAGATATGAAAATCCTTTGGTGTTCATTACAACCTGAAGTTATGTAAATTACTTAAAGCATTGAATTTCTGAAGAGATTACAACATACTTTGAAGTTTTATCACAGTGGAAAATATTAAGTCATTGTAAAACAGAAAATATACCTCTTATCAACTCTAGAGTATTAAAAATAAATAATCTAGTCTTTACCTTGTTCTAAAATGATTCAGGTTTGCTGTAAGGAAATAACGGACTCCACACTGTAATTATTTATTTAACAAACATGAAAGTCTCCATGGTTAGAGGCATTTCAATGGGGTGTACTTTCCTTTTATAACTTTCAGGCCCAACAGTTGTACCTTTTGTCGTCTCTGGATTGGTTCTCCTCCTGGATTGGCCATTGTTTAGCTCTATTCATCGACCCATCTATGTTGTCCAGTTTCCCCTGTCTCAGCTAAAGCATCCCCAAAGCATGATGCTGCCTCTACCGTGTTCACCGTGGGAATATTGTGTTCAGAGTGATGTGTAAAAACAGTTTTGTTTTGTGGGAGAGTTGGTAGTACCTTTTTAGAATCAAAAATATTCTTTAAAGCTAATTTTGTTTTTTAGATTTCTTTTAAGCATGGCAGTAGGTGTTGAGATACCAGACAGAAGCAATGAGAAGGACATGTTTCGATATGAGCTCAGTGACGACGATGGACAAAGTGTTGATGTTAATGTCAGACTATGATTGTCCCGTATGGCCCTCTGCCGAGCTTTTATCCGAGCCTGAACCCTCCTGTCCTGCATAGTCATGTTTTATTCAGCACCAGGGGTTGTATTGGAAAATCATCCATTACATTCAGGCAGCAACCCGAGCAAATAATTCAGGTTTTCTCCCCAGTCTTTCCAGCTCTGATGTAACACTAGGACCAGAGCACACGTAGCTTCAGACACCGATGACAGAAAGCCACAGATTTGCTGTCAGGTCTTCAGCGGTTGGAGCAGCAGGGCTGAAGTTATAATGGTTTTATGTGGAGGGAGGCTGAGTCATGCACTGTAGCTAAAGGTCAAAGGCAATTGCTACTAGAAGTTTGTCAAAAATGCATTTTGCATTAGCGTATTAAAAACTATTGTCTCAAACCATCTTCTCTAAGACCTGTTATATGGAAAATATTTATCCCTTTAAAAAAACAACAACTGTATATCTATTGTTTAGGTCTGAAGTAGCTGAAGGCACATTTATGCTAAAAGTGAAGAAGAATATTAAGATTTTTATTGTTTTTTTGGGAGACATTCTCTGGCCTAAAGGTGAAAAGTATTCGTGTTTTGATCAAATCTAATCGACCCAGTAGTAATAATGCAATACAATCAGTGGTGTTATTAATTATTGGGTGTTTTAAGGCTTTAATAACCTCCCAGTTGGTCCTTATTTTCCCTCATTTTGAGGAAAACATTTGCATATTTAGTGTTTTCCCTACTGGAAAAAGATTAAGGGGTCTGAAGTAGAGCCCTGAGGAGTTACTACATCTTAAAGGTGCCGCAAGGGTCAATAGTTGTTTAACATGTAAAATAAAAATAAAAAGTACATTCTGTGTAAGTTTCTTTTACACAGAAAATGCTCAAACCTATATTATCTATATTTAAAATCTATATTTAGAAACATCAGTTGGTTCTGTACCATTTCTAGCTGTACCGTGGAAGGTCCAAAGAGCCACTTGCAGCTCCGGAGCCACAGGTTGGAGACCCCTGGTCTAGTCCAATCCTAGATCTAGGTCGTGTTTCAGAATCTTGTTTGGTTGCCACGTTTAAGACACATTAACTCATTTTTTTTTAGCTAAAATTGTGTCTGGAAACACTTTAATGTGGAAACTGCATAAGAAGAGGTTCAAAACAAGCAGATTTGGTTAGATTTCATTTGGCCCACCGTCTCTTACCCATTACCCACAAGCCTTTGTTGACGGGGGTTTAATAATTAGAAAAATTAGATTTTCTTTTGTATAGCATGGAAATATTAACATGCAATATTTTAGTTTCATGAATCATTTGTAATTGCTTTTAGTTGTGCTAATTCCCCCCCCCCATCTGTGAATGTGTTTCATTGTCGTCTTACATGTGGCCGTTTGTGTTGCCTCAGGAGCTGCTGGGTGTGCTTCGCCACAGATGAGGATGACCGCACGGCAGAGTGGGTGCGGCCGTGTCGATGCCGTGGCTCAACCAAGTGGGTTCACCAGGCCTGCCTGCAACGCTGGGTGGATGAAAAACAGCGAGGCAACAGCACAGCGAGAGTCGCTTGTCCACAGTGCAATGCAGAATACCTCATTGTCTTTCCAAAACTAGGTGAGCTGTGCTTCCTAAACTACAAAACTAGACCTCATCAGATAAAAACATTTAAATGACATGTAATGACATGTAAAGCATGGGTGTCCAGTCAGTCCTTAAGGAGGGGGGTTGTCCTGCATGTTTTAGGTGTCTCTCTGGTTCAACACACCCGAATCAGATGAATGATTCATTAGTAGGCCTCTGCAGAACTTGATGACCTGCTGAGAAGGTAATTCAGCCATTTGAGTCAGGTGTGTTGGAGCTGGGGAACATCTGAAACATGCTGCCAACCGACCCTTGAGGACAGGAGTTGGGCACCCCTAGTGTAAAGCTTTGTCTGCCCTAATGTACTGGGATGTTGAGGCCGAACATCCCTGTGAAAAACAGGGACAGTGATGGTGAAGACTAGGGTAGCATCTCTCATCACCTTTAACCCACTAACACTGTTTTATAACCACACACACCAAGGCTGTTGAGCATCCGACTGCGGACTGACTTATGGACAAATAGACTGACCAAATAAACCACCTAATACCAGCTTGTTGTTACTCTATAAAGAGCCGAACAACAAAAAGGGATATTTTATGCAGTGAACCTGTTTGTTTGAAAACTATTAAATTTAGCAGGTGTTCATAATTTTATATGAAGTCTATGTATTAAAACAAATCATTAGGGCTGCAACTAACGAATAATTGCTCATCGATTAGTCTGTTGACTATTATTTCAATTAACTGATTTAATAATCAGATATCAAAAGGTGCTGAGTATTAATTTACTGAATTTTAACCAGGTGAAGATATAACTAAGGAACCCGATGAGTTATGGATAGAGAATATTTACAGACAAAGAATATTTTTCATCTTAAATGCAAAATCTATCTATTTTTTTGTACAGTTTTGGCCTGATTACTGATTAGTGGGTTGTTTTTCAGCAAATAATAATTTGTTAATCAATTAATCCGATTAATTGTTTCAGCTCTAGTCATCATTATAACTGATATAATTCATATTGTATTACTTCAGCAGCAGTAGGACTAATTGTTGGTTTTGTTTAAACAAAAAGTAGTTTAAATTCTCCCTTTTTCCTGAGCACAGGTTGTTTGGTTTGAGTCAGCCAAAGAGTTTGAGCTACCATAGAACCGGTTTTTTGGGTTCTGAATCTGAAGAACTAGTTCCAGCTGGTCTTGGGTTTGGTGCCGCCTATGAAGCAGCATGTTGCTTTGGTTGGAAAAACCTCCATAGTAACGGAGGCTGCAATCTGAGACTGAAGCTGGACCTAAGACAATGTTGTGCAGGGAGTGTAGGGCCCAGCTGGTAAACAGGTTCATCCATATTTATAGCAACCAAGGCTGTGCTGTCACTCAATGCGAGTCATGAGATGAACGTTTTAGTTCAACTGTTCAGCATGGTTCCTCATTCTTTAGATTTTATCTGTGCTTTTCTCTCACAGCTTGGTTCGTACTGTCGCATTGTTTCCTTTCTACAGGGTTGTGTTAATTGAGACCAACTTCCCTGTTGGAGATTAGACTTGCATTATGGTAGATGAAGAAAAAGAAAACCAGTATTAAACTGGATTACGGCGGTAATGTATGTTAAACCTCTGCTACAGGTTAACTCAACCAAATCCATCATTACATGGCAAATAGAGATTCAGATAAAGGAATTGTTGCCTAACAACTTTAGTATTTGTGTGCTGTTTCTTAATAGATGGAAGACTAAAGGAAAATGTTTGTATAACTCAGGTCAGAGTTCCCTAAGAAAAGCTGAAATGCCTCTTTGTGTACGGGCATGGGCGTGTGTTGCTTCAAGACTTCCTTGCCTAAAAAATCCCTAGCCTTTATTTGATTATTTTTTTATGCTTTGTCAACCTGCAAATCAGTCACCCAGTTTTCAGGTGATCAGCTTTGATCGCTGATCCAATACTAAAAAATCACCTTTTTTCCCAATTTTCATTAAGTGCACCGATCGAAACATCTCGAATCATCAGGATTTTTATTTAAAAGATTTACATGTTCAGCCATCCATCTGCCCTGCTGTCTAGTGATGAATCTGCCATCCATCCATCCATCCTTCCATCCATCCATCCATCCATCCATCCATCCATCCATCCATCCATCAACCTTCCATCCATCCATCCATCCATCCATCCATCCATCCATCCATCCATCCATCCATCAACCTTCCATCCATCCATCCATCCATCCATCCATCCATATGTTTAATGCCTAAATGGGTATAATATATAGTTTCCTTCGTTTTCTGTTGGATTTGTAACTTTAAAAAAACAAAAAAAAACCTGCAGCACATTTTCTCCTCTGTATTGTGGCCTGGTCCAATCTTTAGCCCATTGGTTTGTGCATCTCTCATTTACTCTTCTGATACCTTCTGCAAAGTTTCTGAACATGATCACAATGAAAGATAAGCTGGTGAAATGATCTGAAAAGGCATTTCTCCTTACCGTGGTTGGCACGAAGATGTTTTGCATAATGATTCAAACAGCATCAGAAACCTTCTCATTTTCAACTGTTAGGATGTTAGTTTGGAGTAAGTTTCTTTGTTTCTTTGCTTAAGATGGCAGACTCAGAAAATGAAGTCTTGTAGAAAGTTTAAATAAAATAGCTTTTTGTTTGTTTTTTGAAGGTTATTGCTGGGAAAATATTGCACCAGTCAATAGGCTGTTTTTTTTTGTACAACCAAGATCAGGGGGCCCAAGTCCAGGTCTGGAGAGCTACTATCCTACAACTTTTAGATGCATCGTTTCTCCAACACACCTGAGTCAAATGAATGACTCGTCACCAGGCCTCTGCTGAGCTGAATGAGGGAATCCAACCATTTGATTCAGGTGTTGTAGCAGGGATGCAGGATGGGAGCTCTCGAGGACTGGACTCGGACACCTTTGACCGAGATGGATTGCTGCTCATCACGTGAAGTATAAATTTACTTCTATCTTTCTCATTCACGCAGCTGAACAGTGACGTCACAGCTGCACACCTACTACTTGCTAAAAATAACGATGAATTTATTGGTTTATTGATCTGGAAGCCAAAGCTGCCTGAGTCACCTGGTTGGACTAAAAGCATTAAAAGGCCCAGCTGAAAATTTTAACGACGAAGTAGGAATGGCTCTAAATCAGCGCTGTTTGTTAGTATTATTGTTTATTGCAATATATCCTATATTTATCTTCTACCCTTGAATCTGGTACAACCAACCAACACAGAACCATTGCAGTTTACTTACTTATTGCATCCAGATTACAAAGATGAATTATCTCCATCAAAGCATCAAGTATCTGGATTAAAAGGAGAGAAGTGTTGGATGAGTTCACCTACGATTCTGTTTCACCACCGGGAAATGTGTTTTTCCTAATCGCATTAGTGAGTGTGAAACAGAGGTGGTGAGTTAGGCGAGCAGAGACGTCGGATCTGTCTGGGAGGGAAACTGGGTCACAGGAGAAACCCTCAGAAGGGCTCATGAAAAGCTGGCCGAGCTCTGACGAGATGAGTGGATCGACTCTGCTGATGAGTTCATGAAATCACGGTCGTCCTTCAGGGTTGTCAGCCAACTCAAACATCAGTCACGTCTGTGATGAAAACCTTTTCAGATGTTAAAAGAACAAGATGTATATCAGAAAGTATATTTTACTGCCAAGCAGACTGATAAAGATATCGGGTAGACGTTTAGAGAATGTTTCAGGCTCCCTTGAACATTTGCAAGATATTTTGGTGGTTACTGGAATGTATCTATTTACATATTTTGGGGTGACGGTGGAGCCCACGCTCTGTCTGTCTCAGTTGTTGTGTCCTTGAGCAAAACACTTCACCCTCCTTGCTTGCTGATGGTGGTCAGAGGCCCGGTGTCGCTGATTGTATGGCAGCCTCACTTGTGTCTGTCTGCCCCAGGGCAGCTGGGGATGCATTGTAGCTCACCACTGTCAGTGTGTGAATGGGTGGATGACTGATTGTAGTGTAAAGCTCTTTGGAGTCCTCAAACTTGATAAATAGCTATACAAGTGCGGGCCATTTACCATTTTAAATTGTTTTGGTATCTGAATGAAGTTTAACATCTTTCAGAATGAAACACTGAAAGTCTTTATTATTACTGGTAGGGATTTTGTAAAACTATTTGTAGAACAGCTGATGTAAGCAGACTGGAAGAACTGGAAGAGCATCTTGTTGTTGATCCTGTGGGATGCAGGTCATTTTTAATTGGCTCCTTAACATTTAGCAGTTTGTCATTTTGTACCTGGCTATTTTGGGTATGAAATAGAGCCTTCTGCCACGGGACATTGCGTACCGACCAAGCTTGAGTTTGTATTCACGTTGTTTTGACCTGTGATAACGGCCTATAAATCTACTAATCTACTCGTAGTTTACTCTTAGGAAATGTGACTCCACCTGCAGGAGGTTGTAGGTTTTAAAACTAAAACCTCAGTACTGGCCGCTCTTGCCAACGGTTAAATTAACAACAAAAGTAAAATAAAATTCTTACCTTGCTCGTTATAACAACATTCTCTTCCTTTGAATAGGCCATTGACACATTTCCTACCAAGCCAGATGGAAACTAGTTGTGTGCTTCGCCTACAACACCAAGCAGTTCTGGACACCAATGAATGAAATATTCAACAGCCTAAGCACTCATAATTCTAACTGCATTTTCTCACTGGCAACTGGTCTGGTTCTGGTCCTGGTTCCTTTGAAAATCCCCCGTCTTCCTTTTAATAACTGCTTTTAATACTTTCTGTAATATTCCTGAATGTGGCGCCAAGGTTATGCTTGTTGTTTGCCTTCCAAGATGGCCGCTGGGTACATTTTGTTCATGGGAACAACATGGAAGTAGGTTGTGGTGAATGGCAAAGCGTTGGTATGAAATGGGTATTCGAGTTGGTGAAGGTCCAGTTCTTTAGTGTTTCAGAACCTTTTTTTTTTTTTTTTTACTTTGGTTGTATCAGTTCTGTGTTTGTTTTACTTAGCTGCAGCTTCAGCTCTTCCTCTGAATCACAGAAACATGTAGGTTTGATGACAGGATGAAGGCTTTCGATTACATGAATTGGTCTGTTGAAGGAGAAACTGTTTCAGATCTTTTCCAGGGATGCTGGAGATGCTGGCTCCTTGTTTTAGACACCTGATAGGCTACAAAGCTGTTGTGTTAATCCTGGTTTTGTTCATTTTCTCCAACAAGACAGATGAAGATGGTAACACTTCAGCTGTCCAACAAGAAGGCAGCTATATACTGTTGAGTCTCCCCTCCCACCAGCACCTGCTGCAGAGCCACTGCCAGCCTATCATACTCATTTGGCTGGCAGTATAGTGCTGAGGACGGAGTGTCCTTGCTGCTCCGTCTTCGCTCACGCTCAGAGGGAGTAAACAAGCCTGTGGGAAGAGTGTGCCAATGTTTGGGTCCACCTCTAAACTGTAGTTGCACTTCTCTCCTGTTTTCTCCCTCCCTCCTGTTTAATTATCTTAATTATGGAATCTGCTGCCAGTGGCTAAAATGAATTGCTCTTTTCTCCATCCTGTCAGCGGTCATTAACGGTGACCCAGTTCCCTCCGGCCAAAATGGTGTAATGCTTTGGCAGAGAAAAAGTGAAAGAGATTCCAGTTCTCTCATCAAAGTACTCCATCCTGATGCACTTGGGTTGTGGGAGGTCAGTCGGGTCAGCAAACACAGGTGCAGTCAGAGGACAGCAGAGGATCAAAAGCCTGGCGCCGGTCCAGAGAGCATCAATAGCTACTTTAAAATTGTGAGTTTAAGAAGCCTCAAAGCAGGAAATGCACAAAATTAGGCCTGTCTAAAAGTTCTTGCTCAGTGAAGTGAAAGCCCTCAGAAGTGAAAACACTTGAGCTGCTGTCACTAAAATGTACAAACGACTGAGGGAAAGTAGCTTCATTGTGACAGCGCCTGCAGCTAATACCTGTACAGGCGTCCTGTCTGCACGAAGCAGAAGGCTGCAAGTCACTTTGCTCGAGGGGAATATGGTAACAATGTAAATTAAGATGTAAAAGGTTGCCACAACTAGTCTTCATACGTGGCTTAATCGGCACATGATCTTTCTGAAATATGAGCAGTTTTTGTGCAGAGAACCACCTGACTCCATGTCTCCATACGGCTCCAGCCATTGGTCAGTTTTAATGGGTCATAAACGTTTTTCCAAGGTGAAGGTAGCTGTGGTCTGGATACACAGCACTGTGTGTCCATATTGTGCTTCCTCCAGTCGGCGGACTAGGTATCGAAACTAGGAATTGAAGTTTTAAAATTTGAACGATTCTGGGGGAATGTTAGTCCCGGTTCCATTGATTCTCGAGACTCGATGCCCAACCCTAATCCTGGGACCATGTTGGATTGTGCCTACTAATGTTAACATGCTGACTCTATGCATATCAGTTTGACTTTTTATTTTTTTTGCTGTTACACAAGGATCCAAACCACACTCTACGGACATAAAATACATCCGGTCTGGCCAGATATTTACTAAACCTACCAAATATTGCAACCAAGCGTTCTGTTTTTGATTATGATTTGTACGCGCTGATATCTCTTTGGCTATCTAGATTTGAAACGTCGAGCTCAATGATTAACATCTAAACCAGACAAACTCATAAACGATGGAAAACAGTAAATACTGTTCATATGTACAATACAGGCCAAAGATTTAGAAGCATCTTCAAGTATCAGTTCCTGTTGTATTTTCTTAATTAGTATGAGGGTGATGGATTTTGTGACGTATTTGTGGCATGATCAGAGTTTGGCTTCATTGATAAGAACAATTTCCTCAGTTTTTCTGTATACGCTGCTTTTAGCAGACCATTTCTGAATAAACATTAACTGAGAAGAAGACAAGATCTGCAGGAGTCACAAGTTCATTTGAAATGTAAAACGAAGAATCAGTTTGCATGTTGTGTTAATCCCATGCTGGACTAACAACTACTTTGAAGAAAACAGACTAAGCAAGAAAAACCTAAGTTGGTACTTTATATCTAGTTCATACTTTAATGTGTCTCAAGTCTTTGAAGTACCAGATTTTGATGTAAAAGAAAAAAATATTTTAAATACAAAAAACAAGAAAATATAAAGAATAAAGTTGTTTTTGACCTCTGGATGAAAATGAATCATTTAGATTAACCGCTCAGCTAACCAGCTTCTGCTCCAAGTCTCTAAAGCCAGGCTGAAGACCCGAGGCAACCGAGCCTTCGGGGGGCCTGCTCCTAGACTCTGGAACAGGCTGCCTTTGCACACAGAGGGGCCCCGACCCTTGATGGTACTGAATCATTTTTAGTCACGCTAGTTCTCCTTGGCCTTGGATCTGGGTAGAACATGACCCCAACAAAATATCTATTTATTTACTCTTTATTTTTGTAAACATTCTGTGTTTTACTGTTTTTAATTCGGGCTCCGTGCACACGGAGACTATCTCGGGTGTTTCCACAAAGGTATTTTATCATTTAGGCATTGCGCCCACATGGATCTGGCATTTTGGGAGACCACAAACGATCATTTTCGAAACCGGGTCCCAGAGTGCTGAAGTTGGGATCCCATTCCCAGCTTCTGAAATGGCACTTGAGTAAAGGGGGTAATTCAAGGCATCTGGGCCCTATTTGATGAGGTTCTAAATTAAAAGCTGTTTTTAATGGATCTGTAAGCAGTTGAGAATAATAATTTGGTCCAGGGTTGACCATTTTATCGAACCGAACAATAGAATCCCAGATTACTTGAAAGCAGTCAGAAGCTGAATCGGATGCTAACTCCAGCATTATCAGATTAACTCAAAGCTGCAGTCCTCCTGCTGGCAGACTTTTTAGTGTCTTTAAAAGAATGACCTCTCTCTCGTTGTCTCTTCCTGATTCTTCTGATTTTTGTTTAATGTTTTAAATGTCACTCCCACAATCTGTTGGTAATCAAAGCCTCACAGCCTGGAGCTGCAAAGCTTGATTGTTTTTGTGTGGTCATTTCTTCAGGGGTGCTTTGAACCTCACAGGTCTTCTCCACCCAGACAGCCAAAGAGCATCTATGTCCCGACCTGAAGTGTTTTTGAAAGGGAATTAAGTTATGTATCAAGTCTATGAAACAATTTAAATTCATATAAGGAAATCTTATAATATACTTTTGATATAAAACCTAAAAACATCTTTGAATGGGGGCACATGTCCAATATGTCCACTAGGAGGAGGAACAAACATGATCATGACCAAAGCTGTGCTTTCACAATGATCTGTGAGTCAGCGCTGTGGCAACACCACGACCTCCTTTCTACACCAGGCAGAGTCACGGAGATGAACTTTAACATTAGTTTGCAGAAACGTTTGGGGACTGAAGACTTGCTGTC
>JAHUTJ010057442.1:0-64996 GCA_036250325.1 Characodon lateralis | reverse complement strand
ATATATATATATATATATATATATATATATATATATATATATATATATATATATATATAACCAGACTTGTGATATAAGAGTTATAAGAGTAAGTAAGACTAATTGCTGTTTTAACAGCAGGCTCATCAAAACATGTGCCAGATGACATGGGAGTTTTTTTACCACTTTAATACTTATATTTAAAGGTTAGATAAATAAAAAAAAACATGAGGTTATCCATTCATTCTAAGGCCTTTACCACATCGTTGTCAGGAGTGCAGAGGGCAATCTATCTGCAGACTAAATGTCGGGTCTGTTTTTCTTGCAGCTATTGTTAAAGAAGGGACATACAAATTTTATTTTTAGATATCACTGCTGCACTATTTAAGCAATTTTATCTTGCACTTTTTTCCACCAAAGGTTTAGTTCTAAGACAAACTTTAAATTAGTAAACATCTGGAATGCAATAAGACACAATGAAGAGAGAGAAGGGCAAGTAACAGCCAACTCTGAGGTTGTTTTATTTTCTTTAGAAATACTCAGCTCCAACCAAGTGATGTTTATTCACACTAGTCTGCCTACAGAGTTTTATTTAACTTTATTGAATGTTATTTTTTCAGCAAAAGTTGGCTCTGCAGGTTTATTTTTCTGTTCTTCTTACACAGTTTCACAGATTTGCACCCTGTGCAACAAATGTCTCAAAATCTCTTCTATTTTCAGATACATGTCGAATGAGTGTCTTGACAACAAAGACAAAAGTGTCATTTTTCAGGTGACTTTGCAGATATAGTGAGGAAGAAAAGCTTCTCTGATAGAAACTTCAACAGGCTGTCCTCATCTTTATTCTTCAATTCCTTCTCTACCAGTGTATATGAAAGAGAATCCCACCCAGACTTTTGGAACTTTGTTACCCATTACCTCTCCTGAGCCAAAACAGTTGCAGTGCAATGCAAATGTATTCAATCCCCTTAAATGTTTTTACATTTTTTTTCATATTACAACCACAAACTTGTACCTTACTTTATTGGGTTTTGATGTGGTGGACCAACACACAGTAGTAAATAGGCCAAATGTTTATTTTTTTTTATTTTTATTTTTCTACTAATAAAAATAAACTGTGGCTTGCATTTGGTTTTAGCCTCACTGAGTCAATACCAGCTTACTCAAATTTTTGCTCATTCTTCTTTTTAAAATACCTCAGACTCTGTCAGATTAGACCAAAAGCATCTGTGAACATCAGTTTTTAACTCTTCCTACAGATTCTTAATTAGATTTGTTGTGATTATGAATATGAATATATTATTCAGTATTTAATATGAATACTTTAATATTTTATTAATATTTTGGTCTGTTAAGAGTTGTCCTGTGAATACCAGCCCAATTAGGCGGTGGCATTAGGACAAAATTGAAAGGGATGAGCCAAGCTCTGACATTATTGAACAGCAAAACTCTGCACACATATGGAATGAATTCACAAAATGTCTTAAAATACAAGGATTTATTAACAAAAATAAGTCAACTCCAGTCAAACATACTTCAGTCAAAAAATTCTTTACTATGCTAAAACAATCCAACTAAACTACCAAGCAGAATGAAAGAATAAGGAAGACTCTATGGGCTATGTACAATATAAACAAGTTGCTTAAAGATGGTTGAAAACCATGACCAAAGGAGTGATGCAACATTACCATGCAATGTTTATGTTTGAGAACCAAGGATTATCTTGAAGAATCTGGAATTGAAGTTAAGTTAGTCTTGGAACTAACTTAGGCAATAATTGGTATACCTTTAGACAACCATTCACAATGCAAGATCAGATAAAATTTTATTTTAATAAAATAATGTTTTAAAAATTGATTTGCTGAATAAAACCAACCTTCTGGATGACCATTTTTCAACGGTGTTTAATTAGCTGCCTTTATTTATTAAAATAATATTTTAAGAAATATTATTTTGAATAAGAACCAAATCTTTGAGAAATGGGCTTAATTGTGTTACTTAGTTATCAAGTTTAGTAAAATAATATTTAGGGAAATACTATTTTACTACACTGAAAACTAACAACCCTTTTGGGTAAATGATCTTTAGCAGGCAAGCACGTGTTCTTAGCTGTTAGCAGTTAAAGCTAACAAAAGAAGCTTATAGCTTATCATCAGAATCAAACACATACCTTTAAAATACCATTAATAAAAGGGTTGAAATGCATAGGTGTGGATGGTGTATTATGGCCGATCTTCTGTGTTTAAAATCACCTTTTAAATAAAGTTTGTCTTAACTTAAAAATAAACACAAACATAGAACACAAACTGAGCACATCCCAGCTGGCATTTTAACATTGAGTCACTGTTGAATCAAATAGCAACGTCATTGTCACGTCATGTTTCTCAACAGGTGAATTTGCCAACATTAGATCATTACTGATTTTAGTTTAGATCTTGCCAATCTAATCATCGTGGACATTTTAAAATTACTATCAAGTCCTGCCTTTTAACATAGTGTAATACAGAAATATATTTTGATGCACCCTTTTTTCACCAAAGTACTGATGTGAAATTTCATCTACATTACATGTTCATAATACACACAGTCAGCTAGGAAGAATCCAATCTGAGACCAAGGAGATAAAAAAAAAAAACAACAAAGACATGTCATGATGTTATAAACTGATTTATTATCTTAGATGACAATAATAAAAAAAATCACCAAAACATTTGGTAACATTGAACCTCAAAGGGAAATCTTAACCATTTCTGCCTCTGCTTTTAGCAGTTGAAGAAATCTATGCTTTGAAGCCCATATCTTTTGAAGCACTTAATAAAAAAAAAATCTTTTGAAGTATTTAAAACTGAAATACCAAAATTATTTATATACAGATCTGTAAAATCAAAACGATAAATGTATAATTTGGTTCAACAAATCAGATTTTAAGCAGTTAATAAAGGACAGTATGTAGTGCAAAACCAAAATTTTGCATGAGGTGCAACATTCAAACAGTTTTATTCTGGAAACGCCAAAATGGGCAACACTGAACAAGGGAGCAGGGAATCTTCCCTATTTCTTTCAGCCTTCTCCTCCCATCCTCTGTGGTGCATACTTCAAATATTTTGAAATGTATTCATCCAGTTTGGTTGTTGTTGTGTCAAATGAGTTGAAGACAGTGTCTGAAGAGGGAAGGAAAAATGGCAGATCAATATTAGCAAACACTAGCCTCTCAGTAACAACAAAATATCAAATTGGTATACACCATATTGCCTTATGTTACTGCATTATCTATCAAAGCACATTGAACATAGGGTGATGAGACATGGCTAGAATATAAAATATTAGAGCATGCTCTGTAGAGTCCAACTAAAAATGGATTATTCTGCTTACCATATTCAATTACTCAAATTATTGTAAGCAAGTAAATTTTATTTATATAGCAGTTCTCACAGAGAAGACAGAGAATTTTTCACAAGATAGAAAACAAAACTACCTCATACAATTTACATTCTAAATTACTAAGTTAAAGAAAACTCACCACATACTGTCTTGTACATTTGAGTCTTCACGAAGGCAACCTTCCCACTTCTTCCTCTGAGACTCATTTTGGCCATCATTTTATTTGTCATAGTTCTGCCATGGTAAAGCAGATTTATCTTAAAATGTTATAGTGCAATTTAGTTCATTATGAAAATGTAGCGAAGAGCAAGTAAGGGGGTGTGTGTGGGAACATTTTGTGAAGTTAACTCCATTTCCATAATTTTTTTTCAACTTATCAAAACTACTGGATCACATGGTTTTTGTTGTTCATATTACCAGGACCACAATAATGTAATGCAAAAAAAGAATAAAGATACTTACACAGCCACTGACTTCTTGACAAGATCTGCAGCATCAACGCCCCCCAACCTCTTTAGATGTTTACTCTGAAAAGCAACAACAAGAAATCAATTAAAAATATAACCAAAAGTTGATAAGTAGAGTCCAAACATCTACCTATACCTCTACCCCATGTAGAACAAGGAGTTTGTAATGGCCACCAAGATTAAAGGGGTCATGACAATGGCAAATGGCATTTTTCTGTGGTTTTGGGTGTATAATATGATCTGTTGTCCACTGATGAGGTCCAACAACATTGTTCAACATAGTTAAAATGTTGTTGGAATGATTATTTTGCACCATTATTTGTTCTGGGAAAAAAATAAAAATGAACATGTGACATTTGCTGAAGTCAGTTAATATGCTAAAATTTTCTTCCATCTGGATGAGTTGTGCAGACCGAGCAACTTTACAGTGCTGCATTTTTACTGGCATTGTTGTACTTTTGATCATACTTTACCTTGGTTTACAATGGGAAGACCTTGACCTCCAATGCCGCCTCTAAGAAAGGGACGGGCTGTCTTGGCCAGGACTGTAAGTTCGCCTTAAAAAATAAAACAAAAAAAACCCGAAAATTTTCTACAGCAGGTATTGTAAATGCAGTGTAATTTTAAGTGGTGGGAATAGTCATTTTGCACAAATATTTCTAGCTTAACTGAAAAAAGAGAAAAAAAAAACGAACACGACATTTGCTGAAGTCAGTACATACACAATTATTTTCTTCCATCTGGAAGATTTATTGTTCAGACTCAGCAGTTTTACAGTGCTTCAATTATAATGTTAATATTGTACTTTTGATCACATTTTACCTAGGTCCACAAGAGGAAGACCTTGACCTCCAACGTCGTCTCAGAGAAACGGACGGCCTGTCTTGGTCAGGACTGAATGATCCCGTTAAAGCATATGATGGAAAAATTGGCACACATCACATTTGTGAGTTAAATAAATTGTTCTATCCCTACTTTTGATTATTTTTAAATTAAATACCTTCAATCATTGGAAAGAGACTCAGAGGGACTCCTGCTACCAACACATCACAAGGATTGAGATTGAGGGCTTGAGGGGATGTCCATCAGGGTTCTTTCTGCATTTTTAGAAGGTTTAGAGACTGGTAAGGGTTAATATGTCAATATTTAAAATTACTTTACACATATTTGGTTAGAAAACATTGACTGTTGACATTAACAACAATTTAAGTTTTTTATTTTTTGTGGCATTCAAATTATAAGCTTTTATTTCTGGTATAGCATACTACAGTGGTTCAACCCCCTGTATAATAACGTAATCTTTATAGTTGGAAATAGAAGTAAACACAACCCTGTGCCACCAGGGCCTGATTTATTAGGCCTGAGCAGGAAGGCCTGCAAGGGCCTATTGTAACTTGAATGTTTATTATTCATCCGGGAAATGAATTGGCTTTTTGGAGGTTTTAACATATTCAAAAACTCAGCCAAACTTCACAGAAAGTTGTCCCCCAATGGAAATTTTCGTATTCTAATGGATTTGAAAATGGACGTGGCCAAACGGCTCTACAGCGCCACCTAAGGTGAGATAGGCCAACTGGTAAGTCCTAGAGAGTTGAAATTTGGTACATAGCTAGATCTCCCCAAATCATGAAAAATAGTCTCTGGGGGTATGCCCTAAAACCAACAAGAAGTCCGTCATTTTGGGTCAAATAGTCATTTTTGGACGTTTTTCACTTTTCATACATGTCGAACTTTAACAAACTCCTCCTAGGGATTTTGAGCTACCAGCTTCATATTTGGTCAGTATATAGATAAGCCATTGGGGATTAAGTTATCAAAATTGTGAGTTTTTGACCATGTTGAAGGGGTGGGACCAGGCCTCAAAGTTAGCCTTCTCGCCGCAAATTTCGAACAGCAATAACTTTCACATAAATTGTCTGAAATACACCAAACCTGGTATTATTGATCCCTCTCAGGTCACCAACAATTATATCTGGTCAAATGATGACATCATCAAAGCCACGCTCCCTGAGCACAGGAAGTCACTTTTTTCACTTGTAAAGGTGCCTCTCTGACCCTCTTGACCCAATCAACTTGAAACTGTGTCAGAAGACAGACAACTAGTGGGTCTAACTTCATTTGAAGCACAGTGACTTTTAATAAAAGGGCGTGGCCGTGGTTGGACGTGGCGAAGTTGGACGTCACGCCATGGCCATACGTTTGGCTTTAATTTCCACATACATCATCTGATCTGCACCAAATTCAATGTGATTGATCCTTGTCCAGTCCCCAAAAGAGATCTGATGACATATTTGGTGGGCGTGGCCAAATTTGTCCACAGCGACCCCTAGAATATAAAAAAAAGTCAGCCCCAAGCCATGCTTTGACCGAGGATTGTGAAATTTGGTACACATATGTAACTTTTCAAGACCTACAAAAAAGTCTCTTGGAGTGTTGGTCCAAACCCCACAGGAAGTCGGCCATTTTGGATTGAAGTTGCCATTTTGACCCCATTTTTGCTGTTTCTAGCCCACGTATCTGAGCAAACACATCCTACAGCTTTTGACTTACAGACTTCGAAATCAGTGAGTATAGTCTTAAGGCATTGGGGATTAAAAGATATGAAAAGCTTTTCAATACATGAAAGCGTGTGGGCGTGGCTAATCCTCAAAATCTGACGTCTCGCCATGAAATTAAATTATTATAGTTTCTACAAGGAAATTCAGAGAGACATGAAACCTTCTGGGATTTATCCATATGATGACTGGAACAATATTCAATGGTCAACTGCTGACATCATTGAAGCCCCGCCCCCTGAGAACAGGAAGTGTAATGTTTCACTTAGTTTGGGCCATATTTGATCTCCTTCACCTAATCAACATGAAACTGTCTTCAATGACAGATAACATGATGGTATAGCTTGGTCTCCAGTACTGACAGGTTTGGCTGGAGGTTGGGGCCATGTCGGCGTGGCGAAGTCTGATGTCACGTCTTCAATGGCCTTCAATGCTGCTTGCAGCTTTAATTAAAATTTGTAGCTTTAAGAAAACATTTAAATGAAAATTTTAAAGTACAACAAAATTCATGGCAAACCTTGAAGTACTTAAATCTCAGAAAAATGAGTTAACAACTCTAAAAATGTTCATTTCTGTTGTTTTTCCCTCTAGACCATTGCAAAATAGACATTTTTGTAAGTTTTGTATCGCAGTAGACAAATTAAAAGCCTGTTCAGAATAAAAATGCAGCATCTAAATGCAAAATTACGCTGAATACTGTATATATATTTTTGCTGAAACTTACTATTTTATTCATATTATAGACATCCCTATACATTGGGCTCTAGTTTCAGTTTCTTATGTACACCCTGGAGGGTCTCCAAGTACCCCAATGGGTACATGTACCCTCATTTGAAAAACAGTGACATATTAAACTTTAAAATATTTAATACTCAAAGACAAAACAGGTCTCACACAAACACCTATCGCACTGTGCATCTGTCATTTGGGGAGGAGTTGTAAGAACAAAGTAATCTGTAATAAATAGCCGACAGTCAAAAAAACAGTACATAACTAGTTACTATAGTGACTAATTGGCCCAATAGTGACATAGAACAGTGGTTAATTCAATTCAATTCAATTCAAAAATACTTTATTAATCCCAAAGGGAAATTAAATGTTGTTGTAGCTCATTATGAAGGTTTCTTCAAAGAGCCGTTGTAGATGCTGATGGCTGTGGGCAGGAAGGATCTCCTGTAGCACTCTGTCTTACAGCGCATCTGAAGAAGCCTCTGACTGAAGACACTCTGTTGTTGTATGAATTGTATAATGAGTTGTATAATGAAATGCTACAATGATGTGTTCTAGATTTGCTTAGCTTTTGTACGATGCAAAATGTGACGTCTTTTCATCATTTTAGAGATTGTTGGAAGAACAAACTCATCTATAATAAAACAGTCAACAGTGGAAAAAAAAAGGACTTTTAAAACTGTAGTGACTAATTGGCCTTTTACTGACATAGTGGTGATTGAAATGCCACATAGATTTGTTCTTAAAGAAAAAAATAACAAAAGTTACATGCATTGAGTATCATTTGCAGGATGTGGCTTCTTTTTATTGTATTAATAATTGTGCAATATGTACTAAAAAATGTAAGTGACTTAGTTGTGTGTTTGCAGTAAGAATCATTGCATCTCTCCTATGATTCAAAAATGTTTAGCCCACCTTGTGTGACATGACCCACCACCAAGGTATAACTGCCCCCTTTTGGTGTGGCATACCCCAAAATCAACCAGTGGTCAAAAACAAATAGCTCCAACAAAGACTGCTATTAAGAACTAAAAATACAAAAAAGCACAACAGCTACTTTGACCATAGCACACCGAAAAACTGAATCTTTGTTTCAAATGCGCAACAATCAGAAGATGCTGCAGATGAAACGTGGTGCTTGCTCACAAAGATCCTCCAAAGTTTTTCAGCAGGCGGTAGTCTATTGCGCTGTTTTGCTTCAAATGTTCCTGCTGCCAACCTGCACCTCACAATCACACTGGCTGTGCACAAGAAGATCCTTTTGTTTGTTTGATTTAAATGTTCAATTACAATGATGTAGGCCTTGGGACTTACACACTGCCTTCAGTGCAATGGTTCATGTAAATGAATATACCTTCACAAGGAAAATAAATTCTAGACTTCTTGGTAGCCTCTTCACCTAAAATTAAAAGAAAATGCATCCTGTAAGACAGTAGTCATCAAATTATACCTGTGTTGACTGTCTTAGTTTGAATTAACAAACAAAGGTGAGAACACCCTACTCCAACCTCATTGTTGTGACAGAGGTATAAAAATAAAAAAAAAATTAAACACATTACATATTAAATATATTACATACCTATAGTCTTTATCATAAGACCTGGAGAGGATTCTTATTGCCTGTCTTCATTGACAGATGGTTCATCTAAAAAAAGTCATTGTCTTTGATAAAAAATTACAAATTCTACAACATTGAAAAGAGTCTTACAAATGATAAAAGTAGTAAACGTGAACTACATACCCATTTGGTAGTCAGGATAATTTTTATTTTGGCCTCCTCTTCATTGGTAACTCCTCTTCTGAGCCACCCAGGTCTGCAGTGGTTGTATAATTATACTTCTCGCATTCATTCTTCTTATCTGAAAGTACATACAGCAATAGTAAAATGCATGCAAATGAGAAAGTCCTAACATATAAGACCAAATGGTTGGTTATAAAATACTTGTTTAATTTTCATATATGAGCTGATATCATCTTGCATGCCAAAACTCAGTATTAAACTGATGCTATTGAATCACAATGTGTTTTTTCTTTTGGTCGAGCTCGGGCAGCAGTGGGGACAATCTCCCCAATATGCACATACAAGCAAAATTTACAGTAGAGCAAACTATAAATTACCAAACAAACGTAAGACACAGAGATAGTTAAAACTTCATGTAACAGAGAAAAATTTATAAATGTCCATATGTATGAGTGGAATATTTGGAATTTGCCCTAGGTCCATGTATGACATAAGTATTTGTCTTTCAAAAGACATACCAGACGGAATCTTAATTTTTATTAACGGGAATTTTGTCCATGACTCTTCTGGTTCTTTGCAGGCTTTTAAACACTCTTGCAGCTCCTCACGTAGGCCATAATACACCACCATTCTTAACCCAACATGAGGGTATCACTTCCTCCATCTCCATGGTCTCCTCTCTCCACACCGCTCTGGTCCACATTGTTCTGGTCTATAGAAGAAACAAGAGAGAAAACTCAATGCACTCAATGATAGAACATTGCTATCCAGCAGTTTAAGTGTAATGATCATTAAATCATAACTCAAAACTTAAGAAAAGATCGACAGCTTTTGGTGGACTTACTTTCATCTTCTGTCACTTGTTCTTGGCTGGTTAGTTCCTTTCACCACCATGAAGCAATGGCATAAATACGTACCCATTTTTGTATGGTAGACAAATGGCCTTGTGTTTTTGTTTTATCTCCTCAATCAACTCTCGTTTTCTGTTCCCTCTTTCATTTTGCAGGACAGCAATGTTGATCAGTTTTGAGTCACATGGAATGGTGAAGAAACTGTCCACGTTGTCACAAAAACATGTCTTTTGTGGCCTTCTTTCCTATACCAAGGCAAAGGCATGTCCCAAACAAAGGCAGGTGTCTTTCCTCTTAGTTGACACAAATGGCCCAAGCACTGCTGGTGAGACATGAATTTTTGCATTGTCCATTTCTGCTATCCTCTTTGATAGTTGTGCAAGTGGATTTTTTGCATTTCTGACACATTTTTTAAAGTTTTTGCGGGTGGTTTTCAAACTGAAAGGCAGAGATGTTATTCAAAAATGTTTCAAAGTATCTTACATCTTTAGCCAAGTGGATCAGGGATGGACATTATAGGATGGAAAGATTGGGCTGTAGAGCTTGGTAGATGTTCTATAATGGATGATATCCGCATAATGTCATTAGAGTCCAACAGTACAGACATGGCAACTGACAGAGTCAAAAAGTGATGGTAAAAGCTGTCCTGTAGTATGCCTCAGAGAACAACAGGTCCATTACAGAGCAAAAACTGCCTGAATTCCGTTGCTTTCCATCTGTCTAGATCAGCTAAACTTCGAGGCTGTCTGGCAAATTCTCTTGGTAGCTTTCCACTGAGGGACAAGATTTTTGCTGAAAGTTCTCCAATTTGCCTTGGAGAAAGCCTACACTCTCTAGGTCCCGGTTTTAGAAAGTTCAGCAAACGTCTGACAACCCCTAGGCAGACAACATGCATATAGTCAAGCACAAATGGTTTTATGCATGGCAAACCTGCAGTGATCAGGGGTGAACAACCAGTTTGGTGGATGGGATATGCCTGTTTACTGAAGTCATTTTCTGTTCTTGCATCAGTCTTCTCTTGCAACTGGTAGTTGAATACAACCTTGTGACTTACATACTGTCCTTCAATGGTGCACCACTCACAGCTATTGTAGGCATTGTGGGACTTGATGCATTTTAGGAATGCTCTCGCTGGGACATCACAAATGAAAGCTTTCACTTTAACATTAATGTTCGATTTTGAAACTCAACACCATGTTGTTGGAGTGCCTTCAGTTCTGTTAAAAAACTAGATGTGTAATCAATCACACTGTTTGGCTGTGCAGTTCCACAAAATACTGCAATAATAAACGGCTCTAATTTGTTCACACAGCAGAAAATGGGCCAAATTTGTACACTGGATGATTTAAATAATGGCACACCATCTACACTGAAATTTAGCTGTATCTCATTTTCTGTTGAAAAAAAATTGGTAAATCGTGAACACATTTTCAGAAGTCCTGTCTCCACACCAAAGTAGAAGAACTGGCCACCGCATAGATCCCTGACTTCTATTTCAGGGAGAATTCCTAACATGGTTCTAGCATCAAGAGTGATACGACGCATCAAGAGTGATATGACGCCGTTTATACCTACCCTTCGAAGCTGACATGATTTTAGAAAGCTTGGTGCCATAGGGTCAAAGGAAGTGGGGAAAGACTCAGCGCATCCGCAATAGCCGACATAAAAACAATATGGAGAGGGAGCCCAGAAGTCAGTCAAAGGGTCGATTCACCCCTAAAAAAAAATGAGCGAATCGGCCTAATTTCAGCGTAGCAGTGACAATTTTCAGCGTAACTGCGCCTAAATGCACTGGCGAGAACTCTGGCTTGTCTGACACCCATTGACTTGTCTGACATAATTGACATTCACTGATAAAACTTAATTTTACTTAACATGAGTGGTGTACTTTCAACAACAGATAACTGCGTCAGGTTGAGTGCTCCCAGATTTTACATTGGCTTACCTGCAACAGCCATTAGCGATTGTTAGCGCGAGCTAGCTGGCTCGAAAATATAACTCTAGTCGGCATTGATACTAAGCTGTTGGTAAATGTTGCTGTTGACTGTATGCCCAAAATCAGCCGTTCAAAGTTTACATAATTTCACTGGTTTATTATAAAATGTGAATTACAAAACTTTACTTACCGTTGTTGTACCGCTAAATAAAGCCAGTCCGTTTGAACCGGTCAAGCCGCCCAAACCTCTGACAAAGACGATGCAACCACTTTACGCATGGGCAAGCGGTTGTTGTCGCCACACTAGTGACGGACACACCATCCAGCAATCGCGTTTGATCAAATATGGCAACCAGACGTTGGTCTCATAGATATGCCTGTGTCCCCAAAGTACGCCAGAAGAAAAAAAAACTACGCCGGTAGATGAAGATAGGGCTTTATCATGACTCAATTCATACATCAGATTTAGAGCTTTTAACATTGCATCATAATTCATGAATCAACACGTTTTCAACGGTTAGTTAATCAACATTTTCTGGATGTTGGAACAATGCTATTTTTCAGCTGACATTTTTCAGCAACATTTTTAAAAGTCATGTTTGTAAAAGTAATGTTGATTAAACATACAACTGTTGATATTTCAATGCTGAATCCATGGTAAGTTAACAACATCAATTCAACTGTTTGGTGTTCAACATTGTTTTGTGGTTGAATTAATGTTTTTTTCTTAAACTTACATTATTTCAACAACATTTAAATGTTTAATGTCAGTCAAATGCCAGCTGGGATGTGCTGAACAGATAATCTGCTAGCACTAAGATGGATGAGTTTCAACACAAACAAAACCAAACGTCATAAAATGAAAAATGTCTTGATTATTTCATTCTAAACTACTTCTCTCTGCCCAATACACAACCTCTTACGTGAACCGTGCTGATGAAAAGTTGTCCGGGCGACGAAGTTGAAGGAAGCATCCACAGTGAACAAAGGTTTAACAGCAGCTAACCTCCGTAGCTGTGGGGTGGGGCGGCTCGTTCTGTCGGCCGACCGAACTGTACGTTACCGCTGTAGCCACGGTGATGCAGTCCCGTTGTCCTTCCTTCAGACGGGGAAAACTGCTCCACTCGGCGTCGTAGAGACAGGGTCTCTGCTGGGAACTCTCTAGAACACAGTTTGCTTCTGTAGACCTCAGAGAGAAAAGTCAAGCCACGTTTGTACCTTAATTACCCTCGTTCATGAATGAATACTGGATACACAAACAGCAATTCATTCCTACTTAACTTAGTGCATATGATCGCGTGATCGTATGACACTCTTGGATCCAGTTTGAAGACTTATGTCTGTTTGCCTGCAAAGAGACATTAGTGTGATGTGTCCCTCTGTCCAGTTCCTCTGGGGACCTGCGTGGAATAGGTCAGCCCGTTGCAAAAGCAGGGTTTTTATTCGGACAGTGACATCACAGGAAGTCCGCTGTTACCCCTTTTCCTGGCTGTGCTGGAAGTAGGTTAATGCGATTCATTTTGAAAGTTCCAGAAAAGTTCGTACTGGCCTTTCATTTTGTACCCATAGCTGGGGTCCCAACAGATTTAGCCTTGAACTTTGACTGGGACATTATAATACGAGTATGCTTTGATCTAAAACCGTGGTTTTCAATTTGTGTTACAAGTACAACTAGTGGTGCTTGGGCTGTCTTTGGTGGCAGTCAGCAAAAAATCTGATGTTGATTTTTGGCCATATAAATGCAAATAAATTCACTGTGATAAAGACAAACCAAAAGAAAATAAGACATGTTTTTTTTTAACATGTTCTTTATTTTAACAGAAACGTCTTAAAAGGTAAGTGCAGTTGAGATAACTTTAATAAATTTGTGTACAAATTGAAGCAGATGATAATGAACCGGTAAAAAATGACCTCTAAAGTCGAAACCGTCGTGGAGTTCCAGAAATAAACAACCAGAGTGACTGGCTTTGTTTGATCATGCTTAGTGACCAGATCATGCTTAGTGACCAGATCATGCTTAGTGACCAGATTGGCTGTGATTAGCGATACAAGCAAACAAAGATAGAATGGAAAATCATTTATTTCATCCTGGAGGCTAGTCCTTTGGACAATTAGGGCTCTACAGTGCTTTAAGAAGAGTTTTGTCTGAAATGAATAATGTATAGCATCTTTCAAAATTATTTTATCCCTTCAACTGTTCTACCTTATGTCTTTTTATTTTATTTGGATTTTGTATAATAGCGTATAACATAGCAGGGCAAAATTGTGATGAGGAAAAAAAGAGGCAGCTAAGGACCATATTAATTCCACCACTCCCACCATGAAACCTAGTGCTGGCAACATTATGCTGTGGGGATGTTTTTCCTCAACAGGGAAAGGGAATCTAGTCAGTTGAATGGATGTACCTACATAAGAGACCATGTGAGAAGAAAACTTACTGAAGGCTGCAAAAGACTGCAGACTAGGACAAAGGCTCGCTTTCCAGCAGGAGAACGACCCTTAATAAAAAGGTTCAGCTACAATGGAAAGAAAAAAGCATTTCAAATTTGAAATATCTCATGAAAAGGCTTAGAAAGCTGCTTCAGATCCTTTGAGTGGAATCAATCAATGTTCATGGCACATCTAGCCCCAAGAACTCAGGAATGCAGAAACAGCGATGATAGCTACAGGAACACCAAGAGAAGGAAGAAACAGAACCCACATGCCTTGGAAGCCCAAAGCAGCAAGCCATGCACAGTCTAGTTCACTAGACATTTTGATTTAAACGGCCGATGTTCAGTGACTCCTCAAATAAATTTAACCAGGGAATGTTGATTTCAGTCATTTATATGTGGTATTGGTTTTGTCTTGCAAGCTATATTTATATCAGCCTGCTTTAATGTTATTTTAGGTTTAAAAGTATGGAAGACCAATCCTGCCATAATTAAGAATATCCCTGAAAATAAATAATGTATTGTATAAATGTATTATAAATGTAATTGATCATATAATCAGATATAAATATATATTTCTATTTTAATCTACTAATTTTATTTAAAACACAAATTTTCAAATCATATATATATTTTTTTTAACTATATATTTTTCCTTGGTTTAATTAATACAGGCTACAAGTTTAGGGGGAAAAGACAATACAGGAACCAAAGAATTTAAAAAAGAAAGATGGACATAAATGGGTTCAGGGCAATCCTTTGGGTATGAAAATGCAACAGGTATATATTAGAGGTGAAAATATATCAGTGTTTAACCCTTTATGACCTAGCATAGAACAAGTTTGCCAGAGCATATTTTTACATTTGTACATGCTGTAGAGCCGTTTTCTGGAGCATTTTAATTTGCTATACAACAATGCAACCCTTACATCCTAAATCCTAATATTTTGTATATAATAACTCCATATTAACTAAGTAAATTATAAAAAATGCAATTAACCACCAGAAAAATTAAAATAGTTTTTTTTTTGCACATATTTTCCTAAATACAGAAATAGCATAGCTGTATCCCTCAAATATTGCAATATAAAAAAGTTGCACAAAACCCTTTCAAACCACAGGACATTTATTTGGAGTGTTTCCATAACTTTATTTTTGAAATACGCAAATTTTTATGAACAGAGATAAAAACGAACATAAAATGTACATTGTGAACAGTTTGAAAAAAGATAATATGTACATCAAAATAAAGTATTTACAGAAGTGTAATTAAATCTCTAAGTGTGCCAGATACCTATGAGCACACATATATGTTCATAAGACCATCTTCAAACAATAAAAAGTGCAAAAAGCAATGAATTGAAAGTGAAAGTGCGAGCGAAGTTTACCGTGAAATATAATACAAATACTGGAAAAAAAAAAAAACACTCCCGGGAAAAATGACCCGGGAAATGACATCACTTCCGGTTGTTGCGCGCACTGGTGTGAAAGAAAAGCATGTGATAGTTTATCCACCAATGTCATCACGCATATTCCGATGTAGGAAGTACACTTTGGTCTGGATTTTAATATTTGTTTTTTACGGTTTTTTACTGGATTTCTGCAACAGTTTCTGGAAAATAAAAACTGTGCTCTGGGACACATAGTGAGTAGAATATTTAAGTTGAACTCTTCGGTTTCATTTGCAAAAAACAGTATTGTTCTAGCTTACATGGTCGCAATTCTACAGGCGTTTAAAAATAAATATGCAAATGGAAGCGCCGGGGCTTCCGCCGGTCATAAGGAGTTAATAATTAAAATGACAGTAAAATAATTTGAAATATTAATTTTTTAGAGGAATAAAAACATGTTTTACCTCCATTTGGGTGGTAATAAATATGAAAGAAATAAAAGGGCTACGAAAAATAAAACAGCAAGAAATTCAATTGTATTAAATAAGCATTCGGGAAAAATCTAGAGTTAAAAAAATGTATATGATTTGAAAATGAGTGGTTTAAATAAAATTAGAGGATTCAAATATAATTTTATTTCTGATTAATTCATCAAATATTGAATTAATCTCTTCTTTTTATTATTTTGTTGCATTCAATGGTGCACTAATAATATTTCTGTCTACTCTTTGACCCAGTAATCATGTTATTGAGTCATTTATTTATTTCTGCATGTATTCCTAATTATAGCAGGATTTGTCCTCCATATAAAGTGCCTGTAATGACCAATCCATTATTTGGGAAAATTATTTTTCTAGGTTTTCTGGGTAACAGCATGACTAACATTATCATGCATTGCATTTGTATTTTACTATTACTCCCTTGGGGTGCTCTGCTATTTTCATACCACTGCATTACCAGGCTTTGCAAGTATTGTAGGATGATGCAATATGATGAAAGAACACTACTGAATGGTCTTTCAATCAGGTATGTCTAAAGCATCTGGTCGCATAAACACTAACCAAAGTCCAGGCACTTGTGCTGCATCCACTTCTCCCACAACGTGATTTAAATTTCACAGCTGCTGGGCTTCTTGACTCCCTATAAAGCCGAAATACAGAGGCTACTGCTTTGGCAAAAATGTCTGTTTCACTATATCTTTCTCTTTCATTCCCCATACATCACTTATATAGTTCTGCTCAGATTTTACCATCATTCTGAGTTTCTGTGCCCTTCCCGATTATTCTCCAACACATACCTTTTGTTTTCTTCAAGCCAGAATCTTCTCAAGACACTGTCCCATTAGTGAAAATGAGACATGACAGTCAGGCTATAGGAATGCTCCTTTTCCCCCAGACAGCCTATCAGTTACCATGATGGAAAGTTATGATGATGCTTTTTACTGCCTCTGTAGAATCATTGGACTTACTTTAGAAATCACAGACTGTGTGTTTTGGTCTTCTGTTCAGTACAAAAAAGAACAAGGCTTTAGTAGGGGTGTAACGAGATATCGAAGCATGAGATCTTGTGACATTAAAATGATCCAATGTTTCTGCGTTTGAGGAGCACTATCCGGTTGGTGTCAATATGTGATGTTGTCTGGTGTAATAGAAGCTCTGAGCTATTATGGGCAACACATTTTTTTTATATTTTGTTTTGCAGTACTAGAGGCCTTTATTGTTTTCATTTTTTGACAGTAGGTAGACAGGAAAGAGGGCATTGAGAGGGGGAGACATTTGGGAAAGGTCGCCGGGTCCAGGACTCAAACCCAGGACAGCGGCAACGAGGACTATTGCCTCTGCACATGGTCACCGCTTAACCCATAAACCACCTGCACCGCGCCCGGGCAACACATTTTAAGGTGAGTTCTTGAAGATTCACACCCTGAATAAGCATGTTTGTGATTCTTATTTTGAAGTACAAAAGGAAGTAGTTCTTGAGTTGTGTTGATGGAGGAGATAAATGGTTACAGTTGAAATAAACATGCAGACAATATGGAGCAGCTGGGGCAAAAGGTAAGCAGGGAAGCTGTGAGAGGGAGACCTATTAAGCCCAGTGGAGCTAAACCAAGAAACTATCACTTGGGGATAAGTCCAAAAGAGGACTAACAGAAATGATACCAAATGTACAAAGAAAAGAATTCAATTCAATTCATGTTATTTATACAGAGCCAAATTCACAACATGTCGTCTCAAAGCACTTTACAAAGTCAGTCCAATCGAATCATACAGATTTCAAGTCAGCTACATACATTCCAACTGATCCTGCAGTCAGATTCAGTTTATTATTGGAATTGGTTAAAAATTATTTCTATGTAAGGAAACCCAGAAGATTGCATCGAGTCAGTTAAAAAGTCAAAACAGAAGAAATCTGTGACGGGTGAAATACTTTTTCATGACACTGTATGTCCTAAATGTTGAAAACATTTATTGCAGAAGAAAGAACAAAAACATTTAAAATTTCTACTTTCAATTGATGTTGAGAGATGTTTGACTTTTATTTTATTTTATTATGGAGTTTAAACGAAAATACAACATGGAAGACTCACCACCCCGTCTCGTCCAATCACTCCTCACTGGCTGCTCCAATCAACGGCAAGTCCGCACTCCTCCTCGGCCAATCATCTCCCAAGGCATCACTTTTAAAGACCTTCTGCATGAAAGACACCACTCTTCTGCTGAGCTTCGACCCTCCTCCACCCCTTCTCCACGCCACTACCAGGATCGGATCCCAGGGGGGGAAGACGTACCTAATCATAATCATAAGATGTTTATTCAAACTCATTTTCATCCTCAGCGTTCATGTCTCCCTCAGGGGTCCGAGCGCCAAAGAAATAATCTTTCAATAATAAACTCTTTAACCGTCTTCTTGTTGTTTCTCCATTATGTGAGTCTTTCCAGGTTGAAATCACATATTACTGTTACCGGAAAAAAACATGCTTTTATAAAATCAACAAAACTTACCCTCAAAAGCTTTAATTAACTTATAGTTGATAATTTGCGTGAAGATGCTTCCAGATAAGAGCTAAATGGTTTTAGACAGCAGAAGTTAAACCACCAACAATGATGCCTCAAAACAACAGTACTTCAAGCCAATCTGGTGCTATTTTGCTACTGGGTGTCTATGGTTCTTCAAAAACATTCAAAACCCCTTGAACATTTCCATATGTTTTCACATTACAAGCAAAACAATTCAAATTTTCTCAGATTTTGTGTAAAAAACTACAAAAAAGAAGTGAATTCAGCCACAATAGATACATGAACTTTGACTGTACCAAACAATGGCAGCTCTCCACTTACTGTTTTTCTTTCTTTGCTCAGAGAGACCTGTTTCTATGGCGTCCAGGAACTCTTCCGCCGCATACTGCTGGGTATAAATTCTGTAGAAACTTCCAATGTGGTTTTCCATATTGGTGCACAGTTTCCTCCCTGACCAAAAGTGGCTTTTTCAAGAGGCCCAGGATGTTTTGAGGCAGATGTTTTGTGTCACTCAAACACAAACAAATGGACCCAAAGGAAGAAAATGTAATCAAGAACGGAAAGAATTCTGTATGGGCAAAAGCAAGCATTCACACACAAAGATGCATGTAAAAAGTTTACATCGCACATGAGCATTTTGTTTATTTGTGTGCTCATAACTACCGGTGAGTTGCACACTGGCAAGAATTGACAACAGTAGGTCAGAATCATGCTGTAAAAGCAGCCCTGGAGAGCAATAAAAGCCAATTCTAACTGCATATTTTTTGCCCTTCAGCTAAATTTGTAAAAAAAAAAAGAACAATGCAGCGTCTCCATTGTTTTTAATAATGGGTTGATTCTCAAAGTGCTGTCCAAGTTGTGGTTTTTATTTTTCCATGTTGTTGGATGGCAGCAGACACTCACATAGACAATTAAAGTCATTGTTTCAGGCATAAAAACAACCACAACACAACTGCACAGCTTCATCAAGCACACATATTTCTCACTGCTGCTGTTATTATTCCGTTCTGTTGCACACACACACACACACACACACACTAACTCCTAAGAACAGACATGTTCCCTTTTTGAAATCATCCATCCCTTATCTACCTTTAGAATCGGCTTCAGTGTATTTGATTTTAATGATTTTATTTCATAGACCAAACCAAAACTTGTGATTTTGAATTGGAAGGACATTTTTTTTTACAAATAAACATGTTAAAACTTTGCCATGCATTTGCTTTTAGTCTCACTAATGAGGCTTTTCCACCACAGGTGTTCCAGTGTTCAACCAGTTCTGTTGTTAGTCAGTTCTTAACTGGCTCTTTAAAAACTGGTTTTCTACAACCTTAGAGACAACTCAGAGCAATGCCACAACTCTAGAAACATCTCATACAGTCATTGTTTTACCCTCCTTCTTTTATAATATACATTTATTTGTGGAGGATTATATTATTAATCATACTATCCCCAGATTAGAGTCCTAATATTAACATCTTTATTTATCATGCTGCTACAACTGGGGTCATAAGGTGCTGTTTATTTTTTAATATGGTAATTTTATAGTGCAGGTTTGCCTTTATTAAAAAGCGGCATTCAGTTTGCAAATTTAAACTCATTTGAATCTCAGCAATAACAGGATTTAGGTAACTCTTTTGAGTCACATTTGTATATATGTGACTCATATATAAATATTATTTTATTAAAATAATGTTTTATCTACTCTTCTGATTTACATTGTGATTGGTTATTTGAAGACATACCAATTATTATTCTTAAGTAGTTCGAAGACTAATTTTTAGAACAAGTTAGTTTTAGAACTAAGTTCTAAGTTTGATTTGTTTTCAATCCCAAATTCCTCAAGATAAACCTTGGTTCTCAAACATATATAACACTGAATGCAGTATTGTATAATCATTTTACTGGTTATGATTTTCAACCATTTGTGTTGGTTTCCTTGATGAATTTATAGTTTATTATTTTTCTTTATCTCTTCGTTTTGCTTGGACGTTTCAGTTGAATAGTTCTATATAATATGTTAAACTTGGAGTTTAATTGTTTCTGTTAATAAATTCTTATATTTTAAGGAGACGTGGTGTGAATTTATTCCATTTGTGTGCAGAGTTTGCTGTTCAGTAATGCCAATGCTCAACTTGTCCTAAAACCACCGCCATTATTGGGCTGGTATTCTCAGGGCAATACTGGACAGACTGAATGGTTATTTATTAAATATTAAATAATATAATCACCCTGACTGCACAAGAACTCTGGGTTCAAATCACAGCCTGGGGTCTTTATGCATGGTAAATGGGTTCTCTACGGGTACTGCTGCCTCCTCCCACAGTCCAAAAACATGACTGTTGGGTCAACTGAAGTATGAATTTCCTTGCGGTGTGAGTGTTTATATGTGTGCATGCTTGTTTGTTCTGCGTTCTGTGTTGTCCTGTGATGGACGGTCAACCTGCCCAGGGTGTACCCTGCCTCTCACCCAGTGACCTAGGTACCTCCCCCCGCATCACCGTGCAATGATAGATGGGTATAGACAATGGATGGATGGCCAAGAAGGAAAAAGAGGGATAACTCCCAGGAAGAGATGGTTTTCATAATCTTTCTTGAAGGTACTGGCCAGCTGCCTGGAGAAACAGAATCCTCCCAGCTCCATTTCACACCAATAGCCCAGATAGAAGGTGGAACATTGGGGATCATGAACTGACTGATGGCAGAACATGGTATTGAATGTTAAAGCAGAACTTCCCAAAGTTTTAATATCAAATAAAATAGCCTTGACTAACTCAAAATTTAAATCAAGTTGCTTTGAAAAAAAGATGAAAAAAACAAAAGTCCTCTCAAAACAATTCCCAGTTCCATGGCCTGTCACTTCACCCTACACCACAACATGGAGTTTTGACGAAAATTCAATCTGGAAGACTCACCCCCACCATGGCTCCGTACTATGACTCCATCATACCTCTCCGCTCCAACCAATCAGCGTCAAGCTTGCATTCCTCCTCAGGCAATCACCCTCCAAGGCTTCGCTTTTAAGGACCTCCAAACATAGATCTCCCTGTTTCGACCCTCCACCACCCCATCGCTACCATCTGGCTTCCTAGCTCCTTCCAACTCCCTTATTTTCGGGCCTCCACTCCATCACCAGTATCAGAACCCGGGGGGGAAGACATCTCTAATCCTAATCCTAAATCATTTATTCAAGCTCATGTCATTCATAGCATTCATTTCTTCCTCCGGGTTCCGACCGCCAAAGAAATAAACATCTGCTATTTAACTTCTCTTCGTCTTTGTGCTTGTGAGTCTTTACAGGATTGAAATGTTATTGCTTCAGCAATGACCTCAGGAACTGATAAGAGTAACATTTTTATGACCCTTCCTGCTCTGCTCTTAACAAAGCCACAGCAGTGCCATGCTCTCACAGCTCAAACAATGGTGTGGTCTTAATTTTCAAGTGTATCAAACTTTCAGAGCTGAATGACCCATCTGGGAAGGTATTAGGTATTAAATGGCATGAAGGGCAGCAGGCAGTGCTGTCAGAGGGAGCATTTGACGTTACAGTGACATG
Organism: Characodon lateralis; assembly: GCA_036250325.1. NCBI lineage: Eukaryota > Metazoa > Chordata > Actinopteri > Cyprinodontiformes > Goodeidae > Characodon > Characodon lateralis. Next base: position 42,961 of record JAHUTJ010057442.1, on the reverse strand, counting down.
CCTCTGTGATTAGTTCTGGTTCAGTTCAAGCCAACCTGCATTGTCATCTGTGATCAGCATCCTGCAAGTGCCTGTAATGGGACAAACACTGTTCATTAAGACTTTGTAGAGCTCTAAATTAAAACTACATGTTTTGATAAATGGAGAAGTAGCAAGAGGCAGCTGCTATCAAACCATCTAGATTTTAAGTGATTATGGAAACGATTTTATTTGTTTGTCCTAGTTTAATTGTCATTTAATTAATAAGACAAAATAAAACAATAACATTTTCAGTACAGTGATAACAATTAAATTTAAGAACAGTAATAAAGCTAAATTCTGACTACATACTATTGTGTCATTGTTGAAATTTGATCACTGAAGTCACATATTGTTAGTGGGCTATAATATTCAGAGCAGATCTACTTCAAGATAGAAGATCCTTGATCTGGATGAAAATAACTATGATCAGAAACTTTTCATGGTGTTACAAATTTCTTTAAATCATCTTAACAACTGAACATGGCAAATATCATCAAACTTAGAAAACACATGGTAATTAGTGAACTAAATATTAATTTAACTTGAATAGACTGGAGACCTGTAGGGACTGAGGTGGTTGGGGCATCTGATCAAGAAGTTTAACTAGGGATATAGTGGCCAGTCTGTCAAGATTGATGTTCATTCAGTCCCAGTCACTATAACCACAATTCTGCTTTGGACAATACATAAGCAGCACATTAAGCAAGGTAAGGCTGTGAATCTTAAAACCTTATTGACCTGAATATAGGGCGTCTTTTTTATTTATTATTTTATTTTTTAAATTAAAATAATGTGAAAAAGTCGGGTCGCTTTATAATCAGTGTTCAACCATTAACGCATGCTGACAGCTGTTTGGGGTCGCTACACAACTGAAACAGCAGGGGGCACCAACTTTATGTAAAGCAGATGACCCTTCTGTGGCAGGGGTCTTCTATTAAACACAGCAAGGAAACACTGAGGGAAAATGAAAATGGAGTTGCGTCGGGACTGTCCTGAGCCAAGGGGAACATATATAACAGCATTGTTCCCAAAAAGTGCACGATACTAATGAATGCAAGATGTATTTAGTGGTAATTGTGGCTCAATATAGAAAATTTGTGTAACTAACGGACTTTTAAAGGCAGTCTTCCACTTCCCTCCCAGATTCAAATTAGATGGTAGGGTTCCTGAGCTGCTTGACCAATCAATCATCAATCAAATTTTGTTCGCACCCAGAGTCCACCTGAGCATGGAGTTGCAGAGAATCAAAGTTTACTATGAGAGAGCATGGAAGGGTTAAAATGGGAAATATCATTCTTACTGGAACCGCTCATCAATAGAACCATGGCTATTGACGAGCTCCCCCGTTTTGGCCAGGCGGGACAGACTACGATGTAGTGGCCTTCCTGACTGCAGTATAGGCACACACGAGCTTCTAGGCAGTGTTGACGCTCCTCTGGAGACTGTCTGGTTCGACCAACTTGCATGGGCTCCTTAGGAGGCTGATCTGCAGGCACTGTAATGGGCTGAGGTTTGACAGAAGTTAAAGGACCGAAAAAAAAGTGTGTTCTGTTGTCTCTTCCCTCTCGATTTCTCTCGAAAATGATTATCTATTTTAATGGCTAAGGAAATTAAATCTTCCAAAATACTGTGCTCGTCTCTACAGGCCAACTCATTTATCTGCTCGTTTAGAGCTTTTGTGAAGGCTCCTTTACTGGCCTGGTCATTCCAACCAGAAGAGGCCACTAATGTGTGGAAATCTATGGCAAACTCTGCTACTAATTTGTTGCCCTGCTTCTGACTCAATCATCGGGTTGTCTCTGTTTTAGATTCTGCGTATCCAAAAGCGTGGTTAAATTCAGAGATAAAATCATCAAATGAGTTGTCAAAGAGAGTACATGAGTTAGATTTTGCTTCTGCCCACCTGAGTGCTTTTCCTTGGAGGAGTCCTACAACAGTGGAAATCTTGGAAGCATTGTCTGGAAAGGACTGGGGAGATCTACTTAAAACAAGTGAACATTGTAAAAGGAATCCTACACATTTTCCTATCTCACGGAGTAAGTTGGTGAGGAATATGGCCGTCATGGGGGGTGTGGAGGATGGTACGGCTGCTATGCCGGCTGCCTGTTGGGACTGAACCGTGGAGGAGATTTTACAGCTTAGTTTGTGAATGGATGCGGTTAACTGGTCCAGCCGTTGGGCAGCGTATTCCTGATGTTCACATAGAGATTGTAACATAGCTTTGTGCTTGGATAAAATGGTTGTTTGTTTTAAAGGGGGAGGGCCTGCTGGGTCAGAGTGGCCTGATGGTTCTGTCATGATCTGGGATGATTTCCTGACCCACATGCAGAACCGCACAAAGAATGCCAGGTCGGATATTTCAAAGATTTATTTATCACAGGGATGATGCACTCGGAAGGAAATTGGAAGGATCTCCGGGTTCAAGGCTTCAGCTTTTCTCTGAGGGAGAGCCATAATTAGAAGAGGTGTTGGTGAGGCATAATTCTGTTAAATATGCAGAAGTAATAAGAGAGGCTCACAGTTCTCAGTCTGGGGGGAAAGGCTGGGGTTGAGGTTGCGATCCTCGGGTGTCTGGTGCTTAAACCCCAGGATCATGACATAGGGTTTAGTGAACAACCTCTGACTTGTAAGGCTAGAATGTCAACTTCAGGGGGTGTTCCCTTGAGTTTTTGACTTACAATTAAAAAATGCAAGTGCAAATGGAAAGGACAATTAATACTCTGCAGTAAAGCCATGACAGAACCAGCATCAATGTAAATTTAGGTTAAGACTAGGCAGGGTACACATACTCTATATTATCATCACGTTCTCTTTTCTTTTTGTAAGCCCTATTTTTTTCCAAATGTACCCTTCATTGGCTGACACTTTCTAGCAGTTATAAATGGCGAAAACTGTTTTAAGAAATCTTGTGTCGTATTGGTGAGGCTGTAAGGCCACACTCCATTAGCAGACAAGTGCCGCAGAGTGAGTCTTGGCCCTGTAAAAGTGTAGTCATTAGGCTTCTCAACCTTCTGAAAATGGAGTGTTCATGAGCTCCCTCCCATAAGTATGAAAAGATTCTGCCACCTAACACATAATCCACATTATAGGAACATGCTGTTTGGTCCTCTAACACCTTGGCATCACTCAGTGTTTCCCTTCCTTGACCTTTGTTAGGTGCCAGGTGTGGGAACCCAAAGCAGGGGTTTACCCACTAAAGCAGCTCATGCCTTCTTCACAGATATGACACAAATCTGAAGATTTCAAAAAGTAAACATTTTGTCTTTGGAAGCATACCTGATAAAATGTCACAGCTACTCAAATAAAGAAAAACATCAAATTTCAACCTCGTCATGTAGAACTCAAAATGTGTTTTAAAAAAGATGGCTACCAGACTCCAGCAAGCAGTTTCACTTTGCAGGTTGAAAGGAAATGTGGGCCTAGCTGTAAAGATGTCAATTATAATAGAATGTACAAAATCTTGAAGTTTGACAAAAACATTCTTGTTTTCTGTAAGGTTTGTTTCAAATTTGACCAAGGGTAAGAAAAGAGTGAGCTTGTAAAAAGAGAAATATACAGAGTCATAACCTTGCTCACCGGCTTTGTCTTGTGTTTCAATGGGGTATGAACATATAACCATTAAGTAAATATTGCTCCAGCATTTTCTTTCTCTCTCTGATATTGTGGTACAGGAACATTGATGACCAGCAAAGCCAGGATGAAATGCATATTTTAAATATGCTAAAAAAATACTGCACCCTGAGAGTCTCAAAATGTCTAAATAATGACATTACTTACATCACTTCTCATGATACTGTATGCAGACAGTCTTCCTGCACTGTTGAAGAATTACCGAACTTGGCATGCTGAATCCTCAGATTGGCTCACATTGCGTTGTTGTTGCTCATGTTTTCTGATTACTTTGGCACATAATTATTCTACTTGCGTTGAACTTTCATCTAAGATGGTCAGGCGATCATAATGTGTGAAAAAAGAATTGTGTGAAAAAAGTCACATACTGTTTACATAACACCTCCTTCCAAAATACACACTAAAAAAACAAATTTGCATCATATATGTGATGTGACTCTTTGTGTTTCCCAAAATGCACTACAATTTTTCAAATTATACCTGCGTAAAATGTGTTTGTAGAAATGTCAACAGATGTGGATAGCTGTGAAACAGTGGGACAGCAGCTTAAGGAAGGTGTCAAAACATTGGGACAGTCAAGTGAAAGCTATATTCTGCAAAAAAGGACACCAAAGTACATTAAAAAACAAATAGGCAAAGGCAGAAAGAAAAGTGTTCCTGAACAAAATTTGTGAAATATGCTGAAGGTCACAAGAGAAAAATGCTGCCAATACAAATGGAAAATATTATTAACAGTTAAATACAGGAGAAAACAAGGTTTGAGTGCTCTAAAAAGAAGAAGGCATGGACTAAGGATGATTGGATGAAAGTGATATTCAGTGATGACTCACCAATCTGCATTGGTCTGAGAGATAATGCCAAAACATTTTTTGTGCAAGTGAAACATGCAGTGATGACTGCCTGAAAAAAACAAACATTTTAACAGTCAGTGATGATAAACGGGCAACATGTCAGACAAAAGACCAACGGAGATGGAAGTCATTACCTCAATAGAGTAAATGCACAGGTGAATTCTGGAATCTGGGACACTTTCTTATTATTTGAACTACAAGATGGTTTGAAGAAGATGAAATAACTGTGTAATAATGATAAAGGATAAAGACAAAATGAACATTGAGTATATTTATTTGATATGCAGCAATCATAAATGTGTGGCTTATTTTCAATCTCTACATTTTTTAGCTTTTAGCAACAGATATTGAATTTAGCAATTTCAGTTATCTCTTTAACCACTAAAAAACAGAGTTTTGCCAATTTACACAAAAGAAGGAGGGACTGGAGGAGCTGGAGGAGCTGGAGGAGGTGTCTGGGGAGAGGACGTCTGGGCGTCTCTGCTGAGTCTGCTGTCCCTTAAAGCGGAAGACGACGAGTACACAAAAGAATAAAACTTTTACATTTTAACCTTTCTTTACTATCTCATATTAGTGACTAACAAGCTTAGCGCGGGTAGCATTGCTAACTGATGATTCTCAACTTTTTTTTTCCTAGCTGTGCCCCTTCCCTACAAGCAAGCTCGCATACGTAGGTATGCATGCTCATCTGCATGTACTCATGCACATGCATATGTGTGCATTCATGCATACATGCATGTTAACACCCAAACATCAAAAAGAAAACCTTTACTGGTAAAACAATCCATCCATTTTATATTTCTAAAACTAAAAGTTACCTTGATCTTCCATCCATCTGTTCAATGATCAGTTATCAATTACATGGTTGTTGGGTTTTTTCTGACAAGTGGAATTCTCTGACTTGCATGTAGCACTCAATGATTTCTCAATGGCCTCTGTCAAACCCATGGTTTGGCATCACTGTCCTAGAGAATTCCTACCTTAAAGGGGACATATCATGCAAAATCCACTTTTTTAGCTCTTAAACTGTCAGGAGCAGTGTTGTGGAGGACCCCAGAATGCAGACGACAGCAAGCAGCGGTGGTGAGTAAACAAAAAGATTTAATAAATGAAACTCAATTCAGCAGGTGGTGTCAAAAACAGGTATGGATAAGCAGGCAAGACAGGCTTGGCATGAACAGGTGACAGAGAGAAGTGATCCGTAATGTTTCCGCAAAGAATGAACGGAATGATTGTGTGTATGTATGGAGCATGGTACAGGTGAAACGAGAAGACTGATTACATGATGCACGTGGACTGAATGAAGCTGATTGCAGGTTGACAGATGCAGGGAGAACAAAATGTGACTAGGGCAAAACAGAAATCCAATAATACAAACTAATCAGGAAAACATAACGTATAGAACATGAACTAAAAAACAATAATAAGTAAATAAAGCACAACTAGAAAAACTTAAACTGGAACTAAAAATAACTATTAACCCACACCACCCATTGTGTATTAACCCACACCAGTCATTACACTGTCCCCCAGGACCAGAACCTCTTCAGAGTGCCTGGTTATATTTTATTTTTCATGGAAAATGTGCAAACATCAGTGAGGAAAGTCCTCTTCGTTTCCATGAACCACCTCAGCGAGGAGTGTTTCAGCAACCTTGGCCAGTATGAAGGAGGATTAGCCGAAAGTCTCCATATGTCTGAGGGGTCAGTTCCTTCTGTCTATGGAAGTGACGGACAGAGCAAAGAGGTAAGCTGCAAATAACGGTAAAATGACAGCAAGCTTGGTTGTTGAGGTGTTGATATAACTTATTGGCTGTTGTTTGATAGCACAGCTTTGTGCCTTCCCTTCTGCTATTGTTAGTGCTGTGCTCTCGCATTTAGCTCCTTAAGGACAACACCTTATTGTGTGTTTTGAATAACAGTAATAATAAACAGTTTTGCAATCTGTTTGGTTGCCTTGGAAAACATGATCCAAATGCATTCAGTGATGTTCTTGATGCTAGTGTTAGCTAACTCGTTAGCTATGTTGGGGTCTTGTTTAAAAGTTGTCTTCATTCAATATATAGTAGCATTAACAGTTTAAAAAGGTGTCTTACATGTAGTTTGTTTAAAAATATTGTAAGTAACATTAGTAATGGGATTACAGCTTTTGTTACTACTGTGAATTCCTTAATTTTTCTCTGCTATTGTTTAAGAATTTACCTTTTTCAGGTAGCATAGTAGTGCAGGGGTGTTCAAAGTCAGTCCTCACAAGGTCCTGATGTTTCCCTGCTTTAACGCACCTGATTTAGATGATTGCAGCTCAGCAAAAGCCTGTTAAGTAATCATCGCTGTGGTTTGTTGGATTTGATAGCTTATAACTACAATATTAGTTTTAGTGCTGTTGTTCTCATGCATTAGTAAACATAGCACATTGCTGGTGCAATGATTTTGTATATACTTCTTGTTTTTTAGACATTTGTTGATATTTATCCAGGGGAAGTAAAGTGATGGAATCTTGTTTTATTCAGAGGTCTAAAGCAATGAGGCAGGAGACATCATTTACCAGCACCGCCAAATGGGGTGGAGTGGAAGGCTCCACAGCCTGGAGGGAGGAGGGGTGTGAAGTGCCTCATTTTCATTTAAAGAGACTGCAGCAAAACGAGACGGTCAAAAAGGAGGCTTAAAAAATGTGTAAAATTAACGCTTGAGGAGCTAAAATAATGACAAATTCAGACCAAAGCACCAAAGCACTTTATACAAACTATATCTGAATGGTTTAAATAGGAAAACGAAGGATTTAAATGATGATATGTCCCCTTTAACTCTCAGCTTTCTGAAAGGCTGCAAACATTTCATAATCCAGCATGTTCTATAACAGGCAGAAGTTGAAAGCTCAAAAAAACTAAACAAAGAAAATTTGGTACAATACGATTATGTCATTAAGGGTTAGTGGTAGGACCAACGTGCAAGAAGGATTTCAAGGAAGCAGGTGAATAAGATAAGTCAAGTTTTAATACTCTCAACTCAAAGCTAGGCAAGCTGGGAAAGTAAATGGCTGACAGGACCCCAGGCATCTATGGAGCCAGAACCAGATCAAGACACAAGATAAATAACCAGATATCACGGTACATCACAGTAGGAACCAACAAAGAACAATAGTAACTGAAGGTCTTAAATACAAAATGAAATACAGGGTGAACCAATGAACAGAAAGACTAGAGGAAGGAAAACCGGGAACAGGTATGAGCCAGACTGGAGGGAGACAGAGGTAGTGAAAACAATTAACACGTTGAACACAGAACAGAGGGTAAACTAAGAACCAGACTAGGAGAAATTAACAAAAACACAACACAGACAGAGGCTAGGCATGGCAGATTACCCTTAATTGTACATGCGGATGTTGGCTCAGAGTCATTTCACTCTTTTGCCAGTTAGACAAAACATTCCATACAGTGGGTACAAATTGACTGTTGTGGATGGCTTTTCATACACCACAAAAGTCAAGTACGAAATTATCTGTCAAGCTCGCTGTTGTAGGAGCCAGAATGAACCACTAACTAATTTCCTTCATAAAATGTATTTTCCTTTTAAATGGTATCTTAAGATTTCTTTTGCTTCGGCGGTGGCACTGGTGGAGTGGGGGTTTAAGTGTACAACCCATGTACGGAGGCCTTAGTTCTCAACACAGACTATTTAAAAATATATATATTTTTGGGGCTTCTTCTGGTTTCATTTTAAACACTTCGTTGCTACTAAAAATAGCAAACTTTGAGTTTTCTTCTTGCAGTAACAACTGTCACACTGAACAATGTTGTTCTGAGTGCCATCTGTTATTACTTGGATAAAAAAAAATCTGAATTTCGAATTTCTGAATCAGTTGAAAATATCACATTACAATCTATAGGGAAAAGATACAGATGCATATTCAGCCAAATAAACTGATGTAACAAAGGCAGGCTAAAAAACAGCTTCATCTGAACTGCAAAAAAATATATATATTGACACTTCATGAAAATTAAGGCCATGTATATGCAGTAAAACAACATTATGCTCCATCAGTATTACATGGGCTCCATTAGTAGTCCCAATTAGTGTCCCTGAAAATACTTTCAAGAAATGGTTTACAATATATACAAGACTGTCCAACTTAGATGTGAGCTCTCACATGTAGTCTAGTCTTCTGGTTGATGGAGATGTTAAGTACAATTAATCAAGTTTTTATCAGTTGAATAACTTCAACGTTCTCAAAGCATTACCTCTAAAACATCAGCAAGATCTCAACAGATCCACAGTAGATCTCTGCTAAACTGATTTAAATTGCAATGGCACAGGTATGCATTCAGTTGAGAGGTTAGGATGTCATGACCAACTAGCAGAACCATACAGATCCAAATAAACAATCATTTGTGAGGAGCCAAGTAAAGCAATATTTTGTTTTCAGCTGACTGTTTTCATTTTGGGTTACTGCAATCCCCACAAATGCTGGAAGTTTATGGACGTATTTTATATGAAAGGCTGGTAAGTCAGTATTCCTAATGAGTCCAAAAAAGTATACTGAAAAGTATATTCTGTACAAAGGTAGCCTAGAATAAGATGTTGAAAATTGTTTGATCAACCTTGACAAGACTCTTTGCGCATCTTTATGTGGATAACTTTTGACGTTCCACTTTTTAGCCACAATGACATGTTTAGATGCGAGGAAGAATAGTAATCATCTCAGATAAATTTTCCTGAAGGGGTACATTTTACTACTGACTCATTAGTTGGTATTTCAGCTTTTTACTAATTATTAGGCATGTTGTTCAGAATGAAATAAATTAATTGACTCTACAATTACAATCCTGTTTTATGGTGTTGTGCAAATGTCTTACGTTATCCATGTCCATACAGGAATTAGATTCTCTTGTAATCTGTAAATTTCGGGAATATGGCAGCTCAATTATTGGAACCCCTAATAATTCATTTAAACCACATGTAAATTAAACTCTTTTTTTTTTAAAGTTGGTCAGAGTTGCTATGAATGTCTAATTAGTAATCCATGTTACTCTGGGGATTTAAATTTACAAAGAGGCCGATTATCTCTTTGCTGCTGGTGACTAGTCTGGTAGAGGATCCATATTTATCTTCAAAATAGAAGAATCTCCAAAACCCGCTGTTAGAGAACTGCAGCAAAGAGTGGAATTCTGGTGTCCCAAGGTCATCGTACCAAACATTAGATGCCACATCCTTACTGGCTGTTTGTCAGGAAAAAAAAACCTTTTTAGTCCTACCATAATAATTGCAATATGTAGAGTTTGTTAAACAGTTAATGGACTTCAACTAGAGCATTGTGCTTTGGTCAAATTAGACTAAGATTAAACATTTACATCACAAAAGAACTCCAAGTGGGTTTGGGGGAGAAAAACAAAAGATGAGTATTTGGAAAAGGACCTCATGCCACCTGTTATGTATGGTGGAGGACCTGTGATATTTTAGACCTTTTCTCCTACATAGTGGACAGCATCATAAACTCTACTAATATAGTACAAAAATGGTCCACCAGACAGAAAATATGCCTTTTTTCATGGCCATTAGAGTCCCCAAACCTAAATACAGTAGACAACCTGTGGGTTGAGCTGAAGAGAAAAGATCAAAAGACAGCATTCTCTTTTGACAAATAGTAAAACATTATTCTGTTTTGTTCAACCTTATGAAATGTTGTAGGGTATAATAATAAGTACTGTACTATAGTGTTATACAAATGACTGCAGAAGCACCAATGATTGGGCCACCGGTGATGTTAAAAAAGTTATTTTCTTAACATTGCATTTCTTTTTCCCTATTGAATTAATTGACTGAAATTAAAAGCATGATATCATGCTACTGCTATAAAATATGACTTTTTATTGGGTTGAATTGACTGATGGTCCCCTGCAGTTACCAGATGAAGAAAGGAGAATGAGAAAATAAAAGCAAAAGGAGGAAAAACATGGGTTTAAGTTTCTCACTAATACTGCAGGGCCAAATAATCCTGCTTGGCATCCAGAATGAGAAAAAGGTAGACTCTTGTGGCTTTTTTGGAATAAATTTTCTTTTTTTTTATTGAAAATCCATATACAAAAGGTAGTTTAGAAACACTACAAATACAGAGAGATCACAGAACAAAAAAGAAGACAGCATCGGTCAAGATCTGATCTTTGTGGGGAGGAGAAAGAACGAGGAGTCCTGGTGATCCAGCAAACAAAAACGGTGTAAATATATTTAAAGATTATTTTCCACCTATTCAGACATTTTTTTGAGTCAGACTCAAAGAAACTTCACAACTATAAAACAAACTGCTGAAAATGGTTAGAAAAAAGGCAAACACTTAAAACAGAAATGTATAAGATAAGATAAATAAACAAAACAATTACAGTATGTACCATGTTTAAATCTTGCAAAAAAAGGAAAGTAGGGTCAAGTTCTATGCTGACTACACCACAAAGAGGACAATTCATCAGTTATAAGAATAGTATGCAAAATATTTACTTTAAAATAAAGTTAACACTAATAAATAAATAAAAATGTTAAGCTGGATCTGACTGATAAGGGGGTGGGGGACTTGAGGACACCAGCATGCTGTGGGGGATGTGGAAATAAAGGGGGGGGCACCCATGGGGGTTAAAGGTGACTTCCTGTAACTGTCAAACACATGCCATGGGGCGGTAATTGTAATCTCAGCTGTGGTCACGGCGGGAAAACGTACAAGGGTTTTGGAAAAAAATGTTTTAAAGAAAGAACATCAAGGCACGGTTGGTGGAAGTGGCTGCAGTCTCTCTCATTAAGATGGCACAGCATTGGGATTGTAAGTCTTTCTCTTATGTTGCATAATAGCCAATAATCATGACACAATACAATCCAAACTTGCTGAATGGCACATAAAAATTAGCTGGCAACAGAACTGTACAGAAACTAAGATCAGGAAACTAGATATTTGCACTAACAGGCTAGTTTGTAAACCTTACTATCCATCTTCCCATCAGATCTGACCGGGTTCCCTGTTGCTGCAAACATCCCTGCAGCATGACCTCAACCTCCCCTAGCTCTCCCTTTGGGCTAAAACCTGACAGCATTAATAATGAAAACATATACAGTACCTACAGAAATATTAACAATTAATAAATCCTCACAGAGGATTCTCTTAAGTCGGTCCTTCTTTCTAAAAATATATGTTTCCATTGTGATAAAATAAGCAAGGCACTATGTGAGCCAGCCATAAAGTCCAGCTCTCCTCTTCTTTGAATTCAAGTGTCTGATTCAGGAGAACACCCCCCACCCCTGCCCTCAAACCCACAATAAATTGTTTAATTATTTGTGTATGTATGTGTTTTGGTGTCCTGTCTCAGTCTGTTTTAACTCAGGGTCGAGTGAGCTGGGTATAAACTGGAGCCTGCTCCCAGTGCTGCGGGCTGCCCTGTGGAATAGACGGCACCCCTGCGTTGTCGGCTATGGGCGTGTACATGGGCCTCTGGTTTGGGCTGCCCATGTAGCTGAAAGTCGAGTACAGGCCCGAGCCCTGACCCACCCCTGCATGGCTGTAGTAAGAGGTGCTTCCCCCCTGGTGGTCAGAGTACTCATACTGCTGTGCCCTGGAGATGGCCGGGTAAGCGGAGGAGGGGCTATAGTGCTGCAGGCTGAAGGGGCTGTAGGGGATGTGCTGTGGGGAGCCCTGCTGCTCGTTGTAGTGGCTTGGGCTCAGCTGTTCCGTCTTTATTTGGGTCCTGTGCTGGGCCTGAGGAGCCTCTGAGCCTCCACCACCCCCTAGTGTGGTTAGGGTGATCTGCTGCTGTCCTTGCTGGTTCTGGCTTTTAGACATCCAGGCCACACCCCCTCCCGCCTGTGGACTAAGCGGGGCCCCACTGCTGATGCTGTAGCTGCCAGTGTAGCTGACAGGAGTTGCGCCAACAGGCCCTGGTTGGCCATTAGGCGGGAGGTACTGGTCAAACTCGTTAACGTCAAAGGTTTCAATGTGGGAAATGACATCGCTGCTCAGCTCGCTGATGTCCACATCACGGAAATCAATGTTGAGCTGCCGCCCAACACTGCCTTCAGGCAGAGCCCGCTGGCCAAGCTCACGCTTCAGGTCTATCTTACCTGAGCTGGCATCAGTCTTTGGGGTGGTAGGAGGGGTAGGGGGTCCCTGTGAGCCTGGATGGTAGAAAATAAAAGAGAAAATCTTTGTTTAAACTGACTGAGTGAAGAAGCTTGTCATTTTTCACCAAATCCAATAGAGATAAGTTCTTCTTATTCTAATGATCTTCAATAAAAAAGAAAATCATGTCGGAGTAAACATAATAATATTCTTTCCTCACCTGAGTGCTCAGCAGGAGAATGCACCTCTCCCATGCTGGAGGCAGGGGAGTCCACCTGCTGGAGAGCTTTGAAGATGGCATTGGTGGAGATGTGTGTCTGCTCGCCTCCGTCCTCTGACTCGCTCTGGCCATTCTTTACTGACTTTCTCCGCCGGGGTTGGTACTTGTAGTCAGGGTGGTCTTTCTTGTGCTGTACCCGGAGCCTCTCAGCCTCTTCCACAAATGGCCGCTTCTCACCTTCATTTAGGAGTCTGTGCACAAAATGCACAATTAATAAAACTTGTTTTAATCTGCTGTCAATGCACAAAATGCAGGTGTGCATCTAGAAAGTTTTCACTGGGGCTTTGCATTGGTCAGGTGTGAGGGCACTGATAATCTTGAGGTGGCACACCAAAACTAAAAGTCATCATTGAATTTTACTTTAAGCGTTATTATGATGCAATCAGGAGGCGGGTGGTTTCCTAAGAGTGACTAATGGGGTGGGAGGGATACAAGGGGGCCAACTAAATGCCCTTTTTGGCCAGTCTTGTATGCATGGTCATTTTTATGCATCGATTTAAGCAAAAAAAAGGACAAGCTTTGATTAATAGAATAATTTATTTTTCTGTTTATATTAACATACTTTCTTTTTTGTCTTTTATGTAGCCCTTTCTTAAGTTTCTGTCAATCACTTCTGATCCTACCCTCAACTGATGCAAGGATCACATAAATAGGTAAAAAATATGGGGTGTTACATTATTTAAAAATTATGGACACCAAATTTGGATGTTAGCAACCACTAACATATCAGCTGAACTGTGGTATGAATACTAAAACTCATATATTATCATAAGAAGGATCTTTTTTTAAACTAAACTAAATTTCATAAAAGATAAAACTTTAATCTGGTTCTGGGTTATGGTTTTGATGTGTAATCTGTATATTATTAATTCCCCCCCCAAACTCGCCCCTTACAGAGCTTGCTGGAGTCGCCCCTGTATTGTGAGATTATTCACTCACCTCCAGAGTTTGCCCAGCGTTTTGCTGAGCTCCGCGTTGTGGAGGTGCGGGTACTGGTCCGCCAGCTTCCTTCGCGCCGCCTGAGCCCACACCATGAAAGCGTTCATCGGCCTCTTCACGTGCGGCTTGTTCTTCGTAGATCCGTTCACGCGCACGGGCATTGGCACGAGGGTCCAGTCGTAGCCCTTTAGTACCTGGGACACGGCCTCGCGGATGCACGCGGGGAACTTGTCGTCCTCGTCCTTCTTGAAGTCACCCAGTAGCACCCCATCTGCGGGGCACAGCGCATTCTCCGACGGTCGCGTGTTCTCTGCGTCGGATCCCGAACCGGACGAGCAGGGGGAACCCGCTGAGTCCTCGGACATTGTCGGGCTCGGTGCGTCAGAGAGACACTTGTCTTGTTCCTCCGTCATCTTCAGGTAGGGGTCGAGGAGATTCATGCGCAAAACTGAGCGTTGCCCAATAACGCGTGAAATTTCGGAAGTCTGTTTTAGTTTTGTTTGCAAAAGGAAAAATAATAAAAATCTGAACTTACTTTACTAAGCCAGAATGACTTTGAGCAAAACAGCTTTAGAGAAGATAATGCACAAAAATGATTGTCATCAGCGCCGGTGACGTGCGTAAAACCAGATCTGGAGAGCGAGGAACGGGTTTCTGCACGCCTTAGTGAACCCGCTCATGCAAGCTGCGGAGAGTTTGTTTCCAGCTGGGCTGATATATGGTGTATTGCTGCAGAGCTCCTGTCTGGTCCCGATGTACAAATCCTCACACCGTTCCTGTGCTTTGAACTGCAAAAACGTGCTGCATGCAGGCTTTATAACACGCTTACCATTCGGGGGGAAAGCCCGAATTTGATTGGCTGACTGTGTGTGACGCAGAAATAAGGGAATTTGATCCGTACTTTTTTCAGATCAGAACACACAAACACACAACTTTTTGGATGACATAAAGGCACACACTCGATTGATGGTGTTTAATTCTGTGAAATGTTTCAATATTCCCTTGAAATTCTTATTCAGACAACATGACTCATGTTTGATTATTTACATTGTTAAACGGAGCCAAGTGGAACTTCTTAAAAAGCAAGGAAATAAAACAATTATAAGTAAAATGTTTCTAATATTGCTATAAATTGCATGTATTTTGCAGTAGACGCAGCTATAAATACTACGTTTTCTTATATCTTGTAGTTTTCAGTCATCTCCACTGCACTCAGTTGTATGTTGTGACCAGTAGGGGGAGACAGTGGTCAAGGAAACGGTGCAAACCTACCTGCCTTCTCTCAAACAGGGCGTGAGTAAGGAAGGAAAAAGGCAGGAAAGTGAGAGCGGCTCCAGAGCAACAGTTGCTGTAAAGCATCAGCTTTTGATTTGTACCGCTCATCTCATTTATAGCAGCACAATAATCCACTGAATTGTGGATTCTATTCAATTCGCTGACTGCTCAACTTCCCTGCTTTTACCTTTTTTCTTCTGCCCTAAATGTTCTCAAGTGTCCCGTTACATAAGATTACATGTTTAAATCTATTGTGGAATTACATACATATCTGAAACTTTACTTCCAACAACCCACTGTTTTTCTTTTTGGTACATGTCTTTCTGTTCAAAGTGTTATTAAAGCAAATAAAAGAAAACATAATCTGTGTTTCTGGCAAGGCGCCTTAGGTAGTACTAAAATACTTTTACAGTATTTTAGTTTTACTGCTGCCTACATGTGTAAGCAACATTATAATATTGTAATTGGTCACACTGGTGCTAATTTGAACTGCTTTCCACACTGGCTGCCAGCTTAATCTTTGGCACCAAACCTGGGGCTTTGAATGTAAAAGGTTGAACCTGCAAACTAACTGCAGCTTTAACTGAGAATGTGCAGTCCAGGATAAAAGTTTTGAGCCACCACTCTTCATTTAAAATTTTGCTTTAAAAGAGTCAGGCTCTCTTGGCTTGTGGTGAAGGGGTCTTGATCAGTAGTTCTTCGGGATTTCTAAAGGTCCTGTTCTTTGGACTATTGCTGCTTCCTTGTTAATTTTCTGAATAGATCAGGACCATTTTTTTCATTAGGTCACTTTACTCTGGACTAGAATCCCTTGCAAAGATATGCATTGCACTTAAACAATACACCAACACAGAGTAGTGTGGAACAGTCAAATGAAAGAAAACTGAAAAGGGGTTTAATTTTTCTTCTTTAACAAAAAATAAATCTGAAAACAAGGGTGTGCATATTGAGCCAGTTTTACTCAATCCATCCATACACAATTCATTATTCGAAAGTGGAAAGAGTATGGCAGAGTTGCAAACCTACCAAGACGTGGCTGTCCACCCAAAGTGACAGGCAGAGCGAGGACAGCATCAATCAGAGTAGAAGCCAAGGGGCCAGTGTTAGCTGGAGAAACCAATAGCTCAAAGGTATAATCTGGTCATGCACTCCATAAATCTGGACTTCATGGAAGAATGGTGAACAGAAAGCCATACAGAGTCCTGTTTGCAGTTTGCCTCAAGCCATGCAGGACACAAAGCAAGCAAGTGGGAGAAAGTGCTCTGGTTAGACAAGACAGAAAAACGAACCTACTTGCCAAGCTGCAAAACACAGTGTATCGTGGTAAATTAACTAGGAAAATAAGCCTAAACACTATGTCCCCACAGTGAAGCATAGTGGTGGCAGCAGGTAATGAAGCATACATTTATTTCAGATGTGTTGGAACAAGGACACATCTAAACGTTTCACAACACTGGCCCTCAAGAACTGAATTTGCCTGGGGTAGATCAAAGCATATTCATGTGTTAAAATTACTCAGCCAAAGTCTAGACCTAAACTCCATTGAAAATCTGGGGCAAGAAGTGAAAAATGCTGATGCTGTTGCTGAGCTTGAGCAATTTAGCAGAAAACAGTGCAAGTGATGTAAGTGTAGTGAAAGGTAGTTCTGAAAAGTCAAAATCCACCTGTAAACAAATTGAAAACCATGTGTCATTTTTTAAAAACATTTTTTAATTATGCACTACTTTGTGCTGGTCTATCTCATAAAACCCTGATACACTATATTCAGATTTGTGGTTGTAACTTGACAGAAAGCAAGAAATATAAGGATTGTGAATACTTTTGAAAAATGTATTTAGAAAAATGAAAAGAAAGCCTGGTTTGCAAAATATAAAGAATTGATGATCAGATCGGAACATTTGCAAAATGTCGTATAGTAGCAAAAAACAATTAGGCATAGCAGTTATAAAGGTTGTCCTCTACTTTCCACTGCTGACAGCTATGTTAATCATCTATTAGTTATTTTCCATTTTAAATAATCCTCACACACACACACACACACACACACACACACACACACACACACACACACACACACACTCCCTCACTTTGTCTGCACTCACTGATGGTAACCTGCATCCACACACCCCTTTGATTGTTTATTATGCTTTGTAGAGATGTGGAAATGTAAATCTCAGTTCAGCCTAATGTGGACGACATTTGCTACCTGAAGTTACTTTAATAGCTTACAGATGTCAGGTAGGGCTAATTTCACCCTGCCGCATGCTCCCTTGCTCCTGTCTGCACACATTTCCAAACACGCACTTCTTTGAATAGTTACACATCCCATTTCTTTTCTTTTTCCCCTCCCTGTTTCTTGGTGTAGGTTTACAAGAGAACCCATAACTGTCTCTGGATGTTGTAACGTCGCTGTGTTGCTTGTTTGCCTTTACTTACAAGGCTGAACCTACTGCTGAATAACTCAGTAATTCCTTCTGTCTCTCCAATTAGGCCAGTGGTTCCACAACACTACAGCCTAACATCACCAGTTTATTTACACGAGACATGCTTGTTTAGGATA
Source organism: Characodon lateralis (assembly GCA_036250325.1). Taxonomy (NCBI): domain Eukaryota; kingdom Metazoa; phylum Chordata; class Actinopteri; order Cyprinodontiformes; family Goodeidae; genus Characodon; species Characodon lateralis. The sequence goes on along the minus strand of JAHUTJ010057442.1, from coordinate 25,314 downwards.
CTCCGCTTGAACACAAATAGAAGGGTGCAATTTGGTCCTGCGTTAATGGCTCATGGGATGTTGCTGAGGTCACATGCTCGTGCCATTTGCACAAGGCCACCTAACGCAAGCGGTTTTGCTGGTAGAGCAGTGCCAGCGTGAAAGCATTGACTCACAGAGCAGAGGAATGGAAAACGTAGTGTTTCTGTTGACAGAGTAAATATGCCAAATTAATGTTTGCAAAAAGGACGATGAACGTGGCATATTGGACATATGCGGAGAGAGAGAAAAACCAATCTCAGCGAAGAATCTTTAGCTTACACAGCCTCTAATTTATAAAAATAATCTGCATCAAAGCTGTATTTTGCACACCCAAGCTCTTCCTTTTCTACTCCACGGAGTGAGATGGAGAACAGGTACGAAAGGAGAAGCATAGTGGAGTGTGGTGTTTGTTTTAAATCCAAGTCATAGCCAAAAAAAAGTGTAGCATCTAGATGCCCTTTACTAATAACAATAACGTTAGAAAGTGTTCAGGGTCGAGTGTGAGAAAGTGTTGGGAAGGCTTTTCACAAGGTTTAAAAGTGTGTTTACAATAATTGTTGGCAATCCTTCAAGAATATATATATTATATATATATATATATATATATATATATATGCATAAAAGTATTATAGTATTTAGTATGTAAAAGCATTTTACATGTACATGAACTTTGATGACATACTATTCTTAATCTATGAGGTCAAATCTGTTGCCAGCAATAGCAACTTAAATTTTTCTTCAGTTATTCGGTAAACACCTTCCACAAGGGTTAAGAGTCTGTTCATAGAGGGAAAACCAAAATTGCAGCATTCTCTCTTGTATATCCCAAAGGTGTTCAAGAAGGTTAAGGTCAGGAATTTGGGCAGGTCAGTCAAGTTTATCAACACCAAACCTTATACACCTGCAGCCATGAAACGATTCTGACACTGTGATTTGGTGGTGTGACACAATATTTTGAGCAATATAGGGTAAATGTATTAGCATACAAATCTTTAAATGCTATTTATATGAGTGAGACAGGCCATTCCAGTCAAATAAAAACTTTTTTTTAAATAAATTTCTAGTGGTGTTTAAGCTAAGCATTGAATTTTCACAGTAACTCAGTGGAATCAAACTTAACCCAAGCAACAAATACATAATGTGTTTCTTAAAAAAACTTGGTTACGGATTTTCATGAAAAGCAAATGGTATTCATCTGTAAGAATAGATCATTGGTAAAGAACAAATAGTGGGTTAGGCTGTTTTTACCAACACAAAGCCTAGTGTAGTAGAACGCTGCAACCAGTGTGACAGGATATTTGATCTTCAAGCCCACACGTCATGTTCCTGAGGTGTTATGAGTTTTGATTCTTTTTTGTGTGTGTTTTTTACGCTTTCCTTGCAGTTTCTTGTGTATTGCTTTCTTTAGTTAATTTTCCTATGCTTATTATTGTTAGGTGTTGTCCTTATTGGTTCATTCCTCTGTGCTTTAGTCAAGTGAACTTTATTCAGCTAGAGTTATTTTCTGTTAGATCTCTGTTAGATATTTTCACTAGGTTTTCTTGCATTTCTGTTTCCTCTCTGGTTAATTATTCTTCATCCTTCAGCTGACCTACCTTCTCTCTGCCACAGCTGCTACTAATTCCATCTAATTGGCTCTTCTTGTTTGCCTGCAATTTCTCCTTCTCTGCCTCAGTGTGTCGAAGTTCCTCTCTTTTCATTTCTCCCTTCTGGTTTCTTCCGTTGCCTCCGCCATACTCTCCTGATTTCAGTTATGCTCTGCATTTGAGTCCTCTTGTAGAAATTATTATCTTTTAATTTAATAGAAACAACTTTACATGGTTTATACACACGTTAATCCTTCTTCCAATCCTATACATGACGTTCTGGCTTATTGGGCTTTCTTGTTTGTTCAATCAAGATGCTTTTTTTTTTTTTTTTAATGACACAATATGATGTGCCATCCAGACATCCTCGATTATATTTAGCGTCCTCTCCAATTAATATTGTTTGTGAGCAGTGAGCACAACTTAACACTTTTAAGGTATTTCTAATGTGGACTGTTATTTTTTTTTTTCAGAAGTTTAGACAGCCCTAACAGCACAGATTCCAAGCAATCTGTCTTTGGTTTGAAAAAGAAGGCCAGATGAAAGGCTCGTCTAATGTGTTCTCTTTTAGTTGGTAAGGGATGAACAGACGCTTGTGTAAACAAAGCCAAAGGTGGCTGAGGATTTGGGAAAGTTCTTATCTTGACTTGGTGCTACAGCACAAAAATTAATGAATGAAGCAAACAGTTGTAGTTAACTGCTAAAGCTTTGACTGTCCTCTCAGAGCCCCAACAGGTTTTTTTTCTGAGAGGATTTTCCTTCCAACAGGTTCACAGTGCAAGAGATTTGATATTAACATGTAAAACAGTTTTATTGGGTCAAGTTTTTTGTAAAGGGAGGACCTACAGTTGCTGTAGTAAACTGGTAATATGAGGAATTTTACAACCATAGAGCATTTGGACAGCTAAAGTGATGGTAGAAGAAAGCACACTCTGCACCGATGCTAGGGTTTTAACATATAGCTGAGCTACCGGAAAATTATGGGCTTAAGTAAAAATATTTCAATCCAACCTCAAATGTACAAAACATATATTTCAACCATGTTTAAAAAAAAAAGTTTGAGAGAAACTTAGCACACCCTCAAAAATCTTAGATGTGTAAAAAATAGGTCTAACTTAGTGTGTTGTTTTACCCTGATGCAGTGGCGGATGCTGGTCTTTCAAGGAGGGGAAGCTCAATTTCAAGATCGCTGATTCGCTCATTTCACTGTCAATGAAAAAGGGATTCAGCCTCAGACAGATCATCCAATCATCATGCAGAAGCTGAGCGTCCGGGCCAGCCGAGGCCAGCCCACTGCCCCATAGACCCCCAGAGACGCTGAGCGTCCGATGGGCGGGACAAAGCCCAGCATTTTTGCTTCGCTATTGAACTCACTGTTTAAAGCACTGTGAAACTGCGGGTATGAGTGAGAGGAAAGCCGTGTCGTTACCAGTGATAAGAAGCTGATTCCGAACAAAAGTTGAGCGCGTTGTAGCGCATATTTAGTCAATGACATGTACACACAACAGTATATATTTGATCACTTATTTTTTGACATTTTAGGGGAAGCTGAGCTTGCAGTCTTAGAGNCAGTGATAAGAAGCTGATTCTGAACAAAAGTTGAGCGCGTTGTAGCGCATATTTAGTCAATGACATGTACACACAACAGTATATATTTGATCACTTATTTTTTGACATTTTAGGGGAAGCTGAGCTTGCAGTCTTAGAGCAATCACCACTGCCCTGATGGTATATTTGGGTACAGCCATATTTAAAGCATGTTAAGACATAATTTGCAAGGGTATGAAAGAATAATGTAGCAATGACTTTTTAATCCTTTCTTAAATTACTTTTAGATCAGTGTGTGATGTGTTGATTTATGATATATTTTAGCCTACTTCTTGTTGTTAGAAAGGTTCTTTTCTAACAACAATTTCTTTTTAGGTGATTTCTTCTACCGGTTGGGGAGTAATTAAGTCTGGGTTAGGCAAGTGAAATTAAACCTCAAAACATGATCAGTTAAAGTTATTGCATTAACAGTGGGGCAATTGTATTTTTACATTGAGCCAAGTTGGTCTAAAAAGCTTTTTCTTAAGTTCCAAATGGTATAGAGAGAAGTTGAAGGAGACATCTTTGTTTTTTGGTGGCTGCAGCCATGATCTGCCATTGTTAAAAAGTGCACAGTTAATATCTGCCCTGAGTTTCTCTTTCACCCTGATATGATCGCTTAAGCGCTGGGTGTTCTTTGACCGAACGTCATTAAGCTCTCCATATTGTTTAAACAACACTTAGGAAAGACTCCTGTACCTTTAGGGGAGAAACACACACTCAACAATCTATGCAATACCAATTACCCGCTGCCTTCCATTTTCTTTTATTCTTTAAAAAAAAAAAAAAAAAAAAAATTCTATGTTCCTTTTTAAAATATGTTCTCATTGCTTTGTTTCAGTTTTATAGCAGGCTCTACCAGGTGAAAAAAGTGCCTGAAAGATATCCATGATATTCCCCTCCAAAGTTAGCAGACCTGATCATTTTATGCCTCTAGACACATCTCCCAGCAACCTAAGCTGATTACATATGTGCATAAACTGCTCATGTATATAAGAGAAGTTTGAAAAAAGAGCAGAAATACAATCTGCTCAGGCTGAGGCGAAAAAGCCGCAGAGTGGTACCGTTTCCCTCCAAAAAATGGCTTGTGCAAACAGTCCTCGATTTAACAATAACAGCAGTCTCACCCAGCTAGGCCAAGCTAACTAATGACAGATCCACACCTTAATGCTGAGCAGTTGTTTGGATTTAGCCAGCGCAGTACATCATGTGTGTGTGAGAGTGTGTGTATAAGGGGGTTGTTTTCAGGGGTGGAAGAGAACAGCAGTTGTCAGCGTGTGGCTCGTGCCACTAGAAAAACTCCCTCCTAAGCCTGGATGGGGAGCAGCACCCACAACTCATGCGGAGATGAAGAGAGAGAAGCTCTGACGCTGCGAAACACTACTCTGAGCAGCACAGGAGGTCCAAATATAACGCAGTACATTTTTGCAGCTTATTGAATTGTGGAGGAGGCAGGCTGGGGGCAGATGGCTAATACTATTTTCTAAGGTTTTTCTTTATGTAATATCAAATTATGTCCACTTTGGGTACTGTTACTCAATATCCTGTTTGGGTCCCTCTTTCTCTTCACAGTTGTAATTAATTGGAACTAGTGCCATGAAATTTATTTTAAAGTTAAAAAAGGCAAACCTAAATTCCCTCTTTACTTGCCTTTTATGAACCAGCAAAGAAGAGTCCTTGTCCAAATTAAACATGCTTAAATTTCTGTTGGCTTAAAGTTTCTCCCTTTTTTCACAGACTGAATCATTGTCTTAATTTTATGTCCCATAATTTTCATTATGGGCTATGAAAAATAAATACAAAATGTTAAAGCAAAAGCTCTAATATTTGGCAGGTTAACAGGACACAAAACAAGCTAGAATTACAATTTAACTAAGAAGATGTATGTAATAAGTTGCATCCATGCTCTATTGATAAATTGTAACTAATGTTTCTGAGTAAGGTATACCAATGGTCCTGTTAAGGTATACCATTAGTTTTAAACGTTAGCATTGAAAACCTCTCCAATTTTCAGTTATAGCATTTCTACAGTTGCATCCATTTAATCAGCTGCCAGAAAAAGAGCTGTAGACTAATGGCACTGTTGCTCCTCCATTTGCTGCTGAGCCCTTTGGTAAGCTAGCTGAAAAAGGCAATTTGGCTATTAAATTTGGATATCACGAAATATTTTCAGTCATAAGAGATATACAGCTTGTGTGGAACCTAAAGGATTGTCACAATTCATTCTGATTAAGATACAGCTGTTTAAAAGTACAGCTGGCAAGCTACAAGTGGCATGCCTTTAAAGCATCCAACTACAGGCTGGCTAACTGAGCAGATAGCTTGAGTAATTAACAGCTAATATCAGATTGTTAAACCTATATTACTCTATGAAGAGCAGAATATCAAAAAGGCAATATTTTAAGCAACACGCACCTAAAACCTACTTTTCTGGACATACGTTTCAGTATTTGTTTTGATTTGTTTGTATATGTTGATTATGTGGGTTGTTGCTGACATCTGGATGTAATTTTATGTAGGCAAAGTGATCGCATTAGAAATTTTTCAACTACAAAAAATACATCGGCATATGCAAAAATCTTTATACCCAATGTAACAGACCACTTGGCTGGGTTTTACGTATTCAATTCAATTGAGTTTTATTTGTAAAGCACTAATTCATAACAAATGTCGTCTCAAGGCAGTTTACAAAGCCAGTTCAATCGAATCGAAATTCAAGTCAGGTGCATACATTCCAATTAGTCCTAACTATCAAACAGTGCAGTCGGATTGTTTAGTATTCAAATTGGTTAAAAGGTTTTCTATCTAATGAAACACAGCAGATTGCATAGCGTCAGGGACTAGATCGTGTTCAGAATCCAGTTCTTTAACTCTGTAAAATTTCAAATACATGAGCCTGAATGACATAATTGTAAGCAGTTAAAATGTTTGCAATAACAACTTACTGAAAGTGTTTGCTTGAAAATGTCTTAACATCTCACTTGTCAAAGGTCAGGCTAAAATCAGGCTAAATATTGTTTAAAAGTGAAAGGCGCGTAGTATAGAGGTAGAGTATGCGCACCATATACAGAGGCTAGAAGTCCTTGACACACCTGCCTGAGGTTCGACACCTGACCTTTGCTGCATGTCATCCCAACTTCTCTCTCTGCCTATTTCCTGTCTATATCATGTTAAATAAAGGCCACTAGTCTCACAAAAAAAAATAAAAAATATTGTCTAAAAGTTATCCAGACATCAGTCATTTAGATTTAGCCAAGACATGGTTATCAAACTCAACAAATCTTTAATAGGCTCTGCTTTTATCTAACTACAGTCTTATAGTCAATAGACAGTAGGTCGGTAGTGGACAGATATTGTGAGTTGTATAAAACCTTTTACCCTTTTGTAATGAATACAAATTTAATTCAGCCTTTTGTGATATTCCATTGGCATTTGTCAGCACAGCATTACTTCTGTGTGATAAGCTCATGTTTTGCTGTTTTTGCCATGGTTGTTTATGTAAAATTTGAATAAATCTACAATCGGAACAGCCTATTGCCCTGAAGTGACCCACATGGACAGAAAAAGATCTGACGTCCCACCCAGAAGTACACAAGTAAATATGGATGCTTTAAGAGCAGCCTGTATCACTCTGAAGTTGTTGTGCAATTAGAGCCAACACAATTATTTTAAGAGCCATCAACGTCATTACATCCATTTGATCTTTTCTCACCTCTTCAAGCGCAAAATTGTGATCTTCGTCACACTTTAATGACTCAAATGTTGGATGAAATGCAAAATGACCATTCAGAAAGAGAATGCTTTTCAAATAATGAATTATTTATTGGATTTAGGGCCACATATGGAAATGACCTGATTCTGATTTTGTTTAGAAGATCATAAAAAAAAAAATCATTTAATAATCATATATGGGTTAAAAAAATGATTTGGGTCACTTTTGCCTACATTGAGAATGTTGCCAGAGAGGTTCCTGTGAAATTTAGGTTAAATTAGGTTAATTTAAATACTTTTTATTTGGAGTGTTTTTGTAATAGATTTACCAATTTCAGAAGCATCCGTTGTGCTTTTTAACACTCTCATTTCTGTCTGTTCAGCCTGCTGCATCTGGAACAGTTTAGTAGCTGGACAGTTGTAGTAGGTTTCCTCTAAGTTAACCTCCATCATAGCATTCTTTGAGAAGCCACGGACAGATGAATCAAATCAGAAGAATTAAGAAAAAAAACCTTCAATTGTGTTTTTTATTTGATTCTTTTATTTGATTATTTTACATGGCAGTGTTCCATGTATACATATTACATATGTTATCATATATTCATTTAAGTACTTACTAAAACAGTTTAAAGAACTTTTAAGATGTAAACGTAACTGAACGTGTAATGCAGTCATGACCCAAAAATAATAAGTCCTCTGATGTTTGTTCAAAAGCCTCTTCCCCTTGCAATTTCCCCAGTTCCTGGCACGTCAGAAAACATTGGATTCTTCCTGCTGGGAAACACAGATATGTTAATTTAATGAAATGGTGATGATATCTCTGTACTTCGGCTGGAACGCTCCTGCTGCTGCCCTCCACTCAGAGCCCTGTCCTGCTTCAACCACAGCCATCTGGATTATGAGACCACTGTTGGTGAAAGGGAGACACCGGAAGGTTTAATTACCTAAATAGTCAAAACTCAAGGTGCTGACAAAATACAAAGCTATCGGTAGGTAGATTTTTAATAGAGTAGAGCTCTAGTGAAATGGTTCTTCCTGAAAAGTTCATCAGAAATGCAAAGCAAATATTTGCAGCGTAATGCTCACAAATGTGTTTACCATAATATTCACAACTGAAGGTCCAGGATGGTTATTTTTATTGGCTTTCTCACTTTTCATTGCAAACATAGGAGTTAAGACTCTGCACAAAAAGAACACAACAAAGCACAGGGTTTCTAGTCTGGAAAAGTCTGAAATTTGATTAGATTTTTTTGCAAGTGTGAAGAATGTGGAAAAACCTAAACTGAGAATGTAATAGTTTATTCACTTTCATGTAAAAGAAATATAATTTTTTTTTTGTTATGAAGGTCTTTCTATATTCATTTTTATCATTATCCTGTTTTTAGGTAAATGTTAAAAGCAACATTACCTTGGGATTTTTTATTTTTATTTTTTGCCATTTAAGCAAGAAACCTTCACCGTACACAACAAACTGAAACAATGTGAGTCCAGTAACTTCACTGGTAAGCATATGTTAACTTTTTGTCTGTTCTGTTTTTTTGAGCATTTGCTGATTTACATCAAAGCAGCTGAAGCACCCTGTTCGGGCTTGATTTGTTACATCTGGACTCTTCACCTCCTAAGCTTCCTCACTGTCAAAATCATCCCCTGGCCTATTGATAATTTAATTCCCTACTAAGCCTTTCTGAGCAGGCTTTATCTCGCAGATCTACTTGTGATTGTGCCCAAGACTCATAACTCAGCTCTAAATAGGGTTCAGATGGATGTCAGGGGTCTATTGTCAGGAGTCTTCTGTTACCTCAGTGTTTGATTTGAGTTTGATTTGAGGCTTAAAATTATAAATTAATTCTGAAGAGGTCCCTACTTAGTACATGACATGACCATCACTTTTGAGAAAAAGCCCCCGAAAGGAAATGGTAACATAATGATAGGTCTTTTTTTTTTTACTAAATGAAGTATTTTTTACAATGTTGTGTTGTAAAAAGATGGTAACCATGGAAATTCAAAATGTCTGACCCTTAGTTGGACAAGAGCCAAATCCAGTCATTTTGCCTTAGTTCCAAACCAGATTTCCTCTTACCCAGCTCTGATCTGTCTCAACAATCCCTGAGTCCACACTACAGTTTGCTATAATTATTTCTGTCTTATTTCCTGCCATCAAGATCTCTTACTTTATAGCTTCTCAAACATTTTATAACAAGTACCACCACCGTAAATACTAAGTTTTCCATGTACAACCTTACTGAAAGACAGATTTAACTTAAAGCAGTGCAAAGGAATTGGAGTTTGTTGTGTTATGTCATTAAAACAAAAAAAAGAAAAAGGAAGAAAACATTCTTACTACAATATTTAGTGTTGTGCATTAATGCGTTCATTAGTGGTGCTTACCTTTTTAAGAACTTTAAATTGATAAATTTGTGTTTGTTTTTTTTTTTTTTTGCATGGTAACTGGAAATGACTAGAGCTTATCTGCCGGCATTGGATTGACTCTTTAGGAGTGAAGGAAAATCTAATCTGTTTTGTAGGAGGCAAACTTTTGATACTCTATGCAGAAAAGATCCACAGCAGTCTTTGAGAGGGGCTAATATTGACAACTGCTCTTTAAACATAAGAATATAAACTAAAGGCTCCTGCTCTGACCGTCAAAATTAATAGATTACAAATTACAATATGCATATCCCTTTATATGAGGGAATTGGAATTACTAAGGAAATGCAGCCATCTGGAAAACGTTACCTCAGTATAAGGCAGATCTTCTGGACTGGACAATAGCTTAATCCCACTTGCTGTTAGAAAGCTGAACTGCTGAATAAGATGAACTATACCCCCAAGTGTCTCTGTGTTTTGGTTCTAGTTTTTATTGTTCATCAGCACACGAGCTAATTTGAGATTAAAAGAGTAAAATTTGGGAAGGAAAACCAAATTGGCTAAATTTACAGTTTAATGTTAGGTTTGCAGTATGCAATGTTGTAAGTAATTATTACAAAAAATATTTTGAAACGAAACTGGGTTTCTCTTTCCAGAGGGTGTTAATTAAGTACTACCTTCATTCAGATGTAGGACATCAGACAACATTTGGGAGAGGAGCAGCACCCGCCACATCTCTTAAAGTCCAATCAGCAGAAGGACTTGTCTAAGGCATCTCTGACTCAGTGGTCAGCAATGTCTCACTACTGGCTGTGTTAATTTGTATGTCTATTACAATTACATGTAGATGATCAATGCTGGTCATGATGTCATTTAACAACTTTTACAAACACCAACAGCTACTTTCCTTACTGATGACCAGTGAAGAAATACTGAAAATTGGGCCTTTTTGCCATTTTTTTTTTCTTGAATTAATTCTGCTTAAGGAACACTTTTGCTTGCCAGGTCTAATTCACTATCTTCTCTCTGCCAATTAGACTATACTTATAATCTAAGCAAATAGGGTGATTCCACAGGGTATTAATTACAGAGGATGTCATAGTATTTTCTTAAGCTGCCTCAATTTGTGATTTAACTGAAAAAGATGGCAATTTTTTCATAACAAACCACTGCCAAGTGGCAATTTAAAGAGTGCCCTTTGAGACTCAAGAACTTTGTAAAACTCTGTTTTTTCCCAATCCTCTTTAACTATCTGAGCTGCACATCGCACCACTGAAGCTCATAATTAAAAATCTCCAGTTACGTTCTCCTTACCTTTGTTGACCCCTGCTTCGATGCACAGTCGTAGCATGGTCCAACAGCCTGCCTTTGGGAATTCATAGCCGGAACTTGGCCTGGATGCTGGATGGAGGCTGGATGACTTTGTAAAGTGATGGGATGTTGACTCAAAGGTGAAGATGGTGGGTGGATGTGGCTATTGATAAAGAACAGGCCAGACAAAAACTAAACAATGATTACTGTCTCTAAGCTCCCATGCTGTCTTATACGGGGGTTTATACCTGAAGATAATTGCAAAGGCTTGAGAATAGCTGCATTGGGTGAGAAAACAAAGATGGAAACACACAGATGAGACTTAGCAAAACATAGCCAGAAACACACAGAGAGGGATCACGTTTCTGTCTCTGGGGTTGTTATTAAAGCAGAATCCAGTCCCCAGGAATGAAGGAATGTCTGCTGACGTCTTTCTCATCAGGATGGGAGAGTGAGACAGGGCGGAGAAAGTGTCAGTTCGCATCAGGAAGGAACTGATACTGGGAGGACATCTGAGGATTCAAATATTGCCACTCAGGGGAAAGAAGTTAAAATCAAAGGTATTATTTTCAGGAAGAATGCAACAGAATGGCAGAGAAGGAGTGACAAAGACTCAGATGTGAATTTAACCCTGACAGAATAATACTTAAATCCGTCATAGCCAGTGGGCCAAGACTGAAGCTAACACTGCCTTCCCTATCCTTGGGAGCCCCTCATCAAGTCCCAGCCCACTGTGGTGAGTGAGTGGTGGAAGACCAGAAGGCCATACATACAGTACACACTCTGTATGTCTCATAGGCTCATTCAGCTGTGTGGTTTGGCAGCTTGAGTGGCAATGTAGGTGGCTTTCAATGATGATATGGAGACCCATGTGTGCTGAAACTAAGTATTCAGTTTACCTCCACCATTAGGACACATTACACATTGATTCAGTGTGCAAAGGTGAAAGTGTTGCTTTATTGCACTTAATCCCTCATGATTAGCCCTGACTTGACATTGTGTTGCTCCTTATATTTGTCATGCAAGTCAACTTTAGGAGACCTAATAAGGAAGTTGAGGCCTAAGCTTCTGCAAACAGAGCACGAAAGAGCCGACCATCAGCTGCCCAAGTGAGCAACGAAAAGGGACGTCTGTTTCCAGTAACGATGGCAGAGTCCGCCTACATGCCTATGCAGAGGCTTTCCCAGGTCGGCCAAATATATATCAGCACTGTTTCATATCAAAAACCTTTATTTTGGCATTTAATAATGTTTGCTTGGAGCTGGTGCTTTTATAAAAAATTCTGGTACATAAAGTTAATGCACAGGAAAAACACTAGCTAAAACCAATTGACGTCTGTCTGGGTAAAATAGGCTTATAGGAAGCTTAGACAACTTCCCATAAGACAGCAGTGGGGGCATGCTGAGTTTCATTGCACAAATGGTCTTTGTGGAACACAAGGAGCAGCTTTAATGAGATCATGACCTCACTACTTCTACTACAGTAGTAGTAGTTAAATTAGTGCATTTAACTAAATTCGGGGTTTAAGATGATGCAGACAGGTGAAAAATGAGTACCAATGAAGTTCAACGCATTGTTTATTTAAGAATTGCCTTAAATGATTGATTGAAGAGTATGTCATCTCATTTATTGTGTAGTTTGACTTGTGTGAATGCACATACTTATGTTAACTAGTGTTTTTGTTGCATCAGAACTGTTGCAATTATAGGGCTTTCTACAAGTCTTCATGAAATTAATAACATATCAAATTATGACCTGGTGTTCAACATGATTGATCTAATTACAATATAATAAAGTTTAAACATTAATGATTCAACATACCTGTCTTTCAGTTTAATAATTTCATATCTCAAGATTCCTATGCAGTCTGGAAACATTTGGAATATTTAGGGAAATACCTGGAAATGTATTTTCCAGGTATTTCTAAATATTAATGGAGAAAAGAAAATAAGTATAGAAAAATACGTGTATTTCTAGAATGTTTTCATTATCTTAATATCAACATGTCAATTTCTAAAATGAATTTTTCTTCAACCATTTCAACCTTTTTCTTGTCATCGTCTTCTGCTTCTTCGGGACCGGGTGGCAGAGGCAGCACTCTCAGACGCCCAGACTTCCTTTTTCCCTGACACCTCCTCAAACTCTTATGGGGGGTGCCCTAGGCGTTTCCCAGGCCAGCCGAAGGACATAATCAATGCAGTGTATCTTGGGCCACCTCCTTGTGGGAAGTGTCTGGAATGTCACCTCAGCTGGATCCTCTCGATGTGGAGGAGCAGCAGCTTTACTCCAAGCTCCTCCCGGATGGCTGAGGTGCTCACATTATCTCTAAGGTAGTGCCTAGCCACCCTGCAGAGAAAGGTCACTTCAGCCACTTGTATCTGGGATCTTGTTCTTTCAGGCATGACCCAAAGTTCATGACCATAGTTGAGGGTAGGAATTTAGACTAATCACACCTACCACATACCACATTACTGTGGCGACTGCACTGATCCGTCTGTTGATCTTGTGCTCCAGTCCCCCCCCCTTAATTGTGAACAAGACCCGGAGATACTTTAACTCCTCTACTTGAGGCAGGAACTCCCCTCCAACGCTGGGAGGGCAAGCCACCCTTTTCTGGTAGAGAACCATGGCCTCAGGCATGGAGGAACTGATCTTCATCCCCACAGCTTCACCACAGAACCACATCATCTTCCAAAAAGAGACATCCACTGGGTCTCAAACCAGAGCCAAAACCATTTGGCTCTTGGCTGTGCCTAGTAATGTTCATGAAATTTATGAACAGGGACAAAGGGCAGCTCCGCAGTAGTCCAACATGCATCAGTAACGAGTACGACTTAATGCTGGCAATGCAAACAAACTAAACTCCTGCTCCTGTACATAGACAGGATGGCCCCTACTTAAGGGCTGGACTCTGTCCTCCTGGTGCGCTTCCTAGAGTGCACCATGGGGGACAGGGTCAAATGCCTTCTCTAGATGCACAAAGCACAGGTGGACCAGTTAGGCAAGCTCCCATGATCCCTTGAGCACCCTTTAAAGGGTGCAGAGCCTGTCCAGTGTCCCACAACTGGGACAAAAACCACACTGGTCCTCCTGAAGCCATGTTTCTACTAGTGGCCAGACTCTCCTCTCCAATACCTTGGAGTGTCTGTCACGACAGCCTCACAACAGCCAGAGACCTAAGGTATTTAGGGCTGATCTCTTCTACTTTTTCTTATGGATTTTGAAAACAAAATGCTCAAATAAGTGTTCATCCACCTTTCTCTTAGTTTGTCTGTATGTCAATCTGTCCATCCATTTATCCACCCAAGTCATCTATCTATCTTCTGTCCATCAATCATCTGTCTATCTATCTGTCATTGAATCCATCTATCCATCTACTTAACTACCCGTGCATTCATATATCCATTCAATTTACTGTTCAAATGTCAATCTTTAAAACCATCTGTTAATTTATTCCCCCATCCACATATCTATCCACCCATTTATTCACCCAACAATACATTCATTCATCGACCAATCTGTGCATTGGTGTATCCATTGAGGCATGTTTCCATCTGTTCATTTAATTGTTCATCCATCTGTTTGTCCTATAATCCAGCTATCCATCTAATCATCTATCGATTCATCTTTCTGTTTGTTTGTTAGTTTTTTTTCTGACCATCTATTCATCCATTTCTCTATATATCTCTCCATCTGTCAATCTCTGTCCATCCATCTATCCATTCTCCCACCTATCCATCTAATAATTATTCTGTCCACCTCTCTATCTGTTTGTTCTTTTGTCTGTTTATGCTTCAGTCTGGCAATTTTTGGGTTGTTCACTTTCTTCATATATTTGTCAACATGGCTGGAATATCATACATCAGTGACAGACAGTCCTCTGTTAAGTTCTTTTTTAGAATCTCAGTTCGCCAAGGACTGTCATGTAGTCATATAAAAACTGAAAGGATGAGGGCTGGACTGGGGCTATCATTCTGACAAAATTAAAGCTAAAATCTAAATTTTATACTATCTTATCTCATGAACTGGATGCATTGTTACACCACTAGAAAATAAAACAGGACATTATTTAAGATGTGGTTTAAAATTTCAATACTTTAAAATGGCTCAGAAAAAAATCTCCCTGTCATTAATTTGGTTCAGGAAAGAACTTTCATTCTTTCACACAGCATTCTTAAAATCTACAGCTATTGCGTTCCAATATAACCATCATTATAGTCAATATAGCCAAATTAATATTATTAAACTGTATTAAAAAGTAAAAACAATTGTATCTATACCTGGACCTGGGAGTATAGAGTATGTAAGGAGAGTGTGAGTGAGTGTACAATGTCTATTGTTGTGTGTCTTTACATTGGGTGTGTGGGTGTTTTTATGTGTACACATGAAGGTGGGAATGTGTGATAGTGACTGTGTGCACCTGTTTTTCTGTCAGATTGGGTCTTGGGCTGCTCTCTCTCTTGGATTAGCCTATTTCCTCCCCCCGCCACACTCCTGATGGTGGCTGGTGTCTCTGCCCGCTGCTGTATTTGTGGTTCTCGGTGTCGAGGGCTGGGTGCTTTGGTGTGTGCCACCTCACTCCTGGAGGCTGCTCGCCAGGGCCTGGGCCCTTGGTTCTGTCGGGCCCCTGCTTGGAGGTGATGTGCCCCGGGGTCTTGGGTCTCTGGGTCCATGGCTGGATCTGCTTCGGCGTAGACGGCCTGTGCTCTAGACGATACAGTTCCCTGGGGCTTCTGCACTGTGGCTGCTGGGTGGTTCCCCTGGGGATCTCCTCTGTTCTTCTCAGGAGGGGTTGTGGTAGTCCCTGCGGTGGTCCGGTGGGGTTCCGTGCTCTGGGGGCCTTTGGATGTCTGTGGCTTGGATCTCCTCTGTGTCCGTCTCGGATCCAGGGGGGCAGGTCTGTGGCTCCTCACACTCGCTATTGCATATTTTAATGGAGAAACCTTATATAAGCAGCCTCACACTTACTCCCACAGGTATTTGGATTCAGGTGTTAACAGATAGTTCCAAATTGAGCCGCAGTTACCACTAAATACACCTTGCATTCATTAGTACTGTGCACTATTCGGTAACTTTGCTGTTGTTATATATGTGTTTCTGCAGGTGTAGAAGCAGTCTTTTAGGGTATTATTTTGTATTCTCTTCTCTCCTTCTTTCTTTCCTCTATTCTTTTATCCTTCTCTTCTCTTTTTATACATACACACATATATATATATATATGTATGTGTGTGTATATATATATATATACACACACATACATATATATACATACGCACACACACACACACACACACACACACACACACACACACACACATACATATTTATATGTCTCAAGTGAAGCATTATAGTGTTAGCCGTAGTGCTCCACTTGTGAAAGTAAATCTGTTGGGCTTCTTCTTGGCACTCAGACAACAATTCTGAGTGCTACTCTGCCGGACAAGACACGTACAAAAAAAGTCAGCACAACAAGTGCATGAACAGTAGCTCCTACTGTACTTTGAAACATCCTTAAGAACTTTCCTTGAGGCATTTTTCTGTTTATTTCCCGTGTTTGCCTTTTTCTCCTTTAAAAATAAAGTTATGAAATCTATTAACCTGGCAGTAATGTAGCAGGGCCCTGATGTTGCTTCAGACCCATATGTGGCTTTTCCTCTGCTCTTGCCTATGTACACTGAACCTGTGCCAGAGCGGTACTCTGCTGCTTAGAGATGGGCCATTCTATTCTGTTCTGTGCCGTTCTGCACAGAGATGCCGGCTCCTCGCTAGGTGCCAAATGATTTTATCACTGTGAAAACAGCCTCCTTCCAATCTCAGTCCTCTTAGGAGCATATGAATACACTTTACACTCACTGGAAGGAAAACAGGTAACCTGAGATCTGGCTTGGAGCGAGAGCTGAGCCTGCAGGTAAAAGGACTGCAGTGTGTCAGCATGTGTTCAGTGTGGCATCTGAGTGTGTGTGTGCCGGACTTGTTCACAGTCACAGATACAGTATAAAGAGAAGTGTGTCTGCATAGTATTTTGGGTTAATTCTTAATGCTGTTTAAACACTTTGCACCTAGTTTTGGCACTAGGGTTAATGATACAAGCTATAACTATAGGTTTTAGTTGGTGACTGGATTAAAAGAGCATGCAGAGGTAGCACAATATTTTTTTTCTTGTATCAGTTTTTTTTAATATCTGCATTTAATCTGATTAAGGAACACAAATCAGGCTACAGTTAACAGCAATTTCTGAGAAGCCAAATGTCTAAAAACACCTGATATTTTCTCTGAAAGAGGGAGACAGATGACTTAGTCTCATAAATGAGTAAATGCTATATTAAAGAGAGAGTTAACAGTTTATGAATAGAGTTGTGTGGGGTAGATCTCAGAATCCAACATCTTACCTTACAACAGACTATAAACGTGGGCTGGTATGAGATTCTCTCAGTTTATATACCTTCAGTATAAATATGCATGCTTCACCAAATCAGGGTATTTAAACAAACATTTAAGACAAAAAGTCTAACATTGTAACAAATGGTAAAATGTTAAATGACCTGCACTTGTATAGATCTTTATCATGTCTGAGGACACCAGACGCTTTACACTACAGTCATCCGCCCATTCATACACACATTCACACAATGACAGTGGTACGCTACATTGTAGCCACTGCTGTCCTGGGAAAGATTGACAGAAGTGAGATTGCCATACATTCAGCACCGCCGGGCCCTCTGCCCACCATCATTAGGCAAGACAGGTGAAGTGTCTTGCCCAAGGACACAACAACGGAGACAGACGGAGCAGGAATTTGAACAAGCAACCCACCAGTTACAGGACAAACCCCTACCATCTGTTCAATATTTTTGTTGCCACTAAAATAGTAGATTGATTTTTAAAGTTATAATGATGTTACACAATTTATTTTGATTGTGTTACCTAGACCTAAGGAAAAATGTATCATACAAAGTTTGGTAGTTTATTTGCTTATTTTGTAGATTATTATGCTATTTTTGCATTCTGCTGTTTCTTTTTTTTTAAATAGATTTAAACAACTGATATTAGTTGAATAATTAGCGTCACTGCTAACATATAGAGCCTGAAATTGGCCAGTTAACGGACAAGCTGCTTGTAGTGTGCCAAGTGTAGTTTTAAACCAGCATTACCTTAATACCTTACATTACCCATTACCTATTTTGCAAGTGGAAATATTTCCAAACAGCCTGATTTTTCTTTGTGAGAGAAAGAAAAGGTTAGGAACCATCTTTCAGCCAGCTGGCTTGCTGTGCACAGCAACAGATTATGGAGGGGCAGCACTATTGCTCTACACTCCGTAGGACTGGAGAAGAAAAACTGATGTCACCCTTGCACTTCCTCTAGTATATTATTAACAAGACGTTAAGCTGTAGGAACTGTGTAATAGAGAATTTTAGCTGTTTTGAAACATTTTTTTTACACTTTTGTATACCTTGATACTCTGTCTACAGCAGACATGAGCCTGCTGTAGACAGAGCAATTCCCATTGGATTTTAATGGGAAGGTTAGCCTATTTTGAACAGGGTCTAATAAAAAAATACATTTCTCCTATTTACAGCTCAAACTCAAACCCTACTTAATATTTTCTATTAAATTATTTCTACAAACACTTTATGATCCTTTCATCCTGTAGCTAGGGTGTTAACGTGCTCAAACATGTGTGATGATATGAGTTTTGTTTTATATTCATTAAACAGTCTTCCTGTTGAGTTCAGAATTCAGTTTAAAATATTATTCCTCACCAACTAAGCAACAGATGGTCAGGGACCAGTTTTTCTGTATAATTTTTTTCTTATTCTGTCAGATCTCAAAACCTAAATTTATTAGTTATTTACCACACAGGACTGATAACAAAAGGAGGACAAGCATTTGAAGTGTGGGAGAACCTCCCTCCTTAAGTGTGTTTTGTTTTTTCACTAGATGCTCAAAAAAAAAACAGTTAAAGATCTATCAATTTACTCTAGCATTTCCTTCTGGCTTTATGCTAGCGTTGCTATTTACCTCTAACTGTTATCTTATCCTTGTTCTTATTTTTCTATTATAAGCCTTGCAGAGTTACAGTATGATCATCCAATTAGTTTTATTCTGATGAGTTCACATTCATCTTATCTCAGTAAATACTTGTTCTCTAAACATACCTTTGAAAAGGTTTTTCCCACACCCACTGCCTTATTAAAGAAAGAACACTAGCTGCAACACCCACAAATGGAGTGGCTAATTTGCAAGTGTAGCATCAACACCCACACTCATACAAGAAAATGGCTACTCAGTTGTCCACTGATGTGACTCCTATGCAGGAAAAGGGTTAGGTTTTTTGTGTGTTGATACTTTAGTGAAGATAGTTCATACATCATTATTTTCTTATAAATACAAATAAAAACATGTGTGGCTATGATGATGTGCTATATGCAATGTAGTTGCCAAAATACTGCACTGGTGTTCAGCTATGTCTCCCAGGGTTTTTTCTATCTCTAAACAACAGTTAAACAGACTGAAATCATGAGCAGCTCACCCAACTTATTTAGACATACCATTTTAACAAAGAAGTTTGTTTGTGATAGAAAATGAGAAAGGTATATCTGAAACAGTAAAAGGAATATAAACTTTAAAAAGACCTATCAGTTTTTATTTACCATTTATTAAAATTGACAAATAAATAAATACATTTCTGGATTAATTTATTGTAATAGATCTTTTTTTCATTTAATTTATTACATTTTCTTTTGTGTGTGTATTTTGACACTTTCTTTTCTGTTTATGATGTTATTTAGATCTTGCTTTATTTACTTATTTCCTTACGCTTATTCTTGTTGGGTGCTTTTAGTATTAGTTCATTCTTTGTGTTTTCTTTTTTCTACATCTAGAGTTATTTACCTGTTGTGTGTCCTCCCTCTCCCTCAGCCGTCATTGGGCTCAGCTGTTTCTCATTCTCACCTGATTGCATTCACCGGTTTGCCATGCCTTTCTCCTCATTGTTCTTGAGATAAAAGCTCTGTTATTCTCAATATTCTCCACTGGACCATTCCATTACCATACCTGTTTGTGTCCTCATTAATCTGCCCAGTTTTCTGTCTGCAATCCAGGCTAAATGTCCAGTTCTCCTTCCAACCTCAATTATATGAGATGTAGACAAGAACTCAGGAGCATCATGGTAAATAAAAAATCTTTTAATAAACAAAAATAGAAAACTTACAATCAAGCACAAGGAGAAGTGATATATATTAGGTTTTCTGTATCTTCTTAAATAGTTGAAATCACTGACTCACAGTTAGCCTCCTGCTTCGAGGTTTTATATAGTACTTTTCTGTAAACTCACTGCAATATGATATCTTTCTACTTCAGGTTAGGGAATTATTACTTATGACAACTTTAAACAAACTAACCTAAAAAAGTCCAATTTATCAGTTTAGAAAACTTTTAATCCAGACTATAACATTTTCAGGTTTGTTTTAAGGAGCTCATCATGTTATACTAGGGGTTTTAAATATTTTGTTCTCATCCATCTATTCATTGTCTAAACACACTTATGTAGGGTGACAAGGGGGCGTGTGCCTATCTCTAGCGGTTGGGCGACAGGCAGGATACATCCAGTCCATCGCGATTCTCACGCATTTGAGACTTTCAAGAAAAAATATGAATTTACCACGTTTGTTTCTTTTATTCAACAGTTGTACAGTATGGGCACTTCTCCAAAGTTTAAATCTTCTTTTTATTCGTAGCTGAGACATTAAACAGTGCAATGGAACTCTGTATGGTATTTTACTGTACTGTAAATTTAAAACTTGTAAAACAAGTACACTGATACCATATAATGTTGTATTGAGTATTTAATCAGCAGCTTAGCTTGAAAAAACATAAAAGAAACAGATATAACTGCAGATAGCAGCTTTAATGTATGTCCTTTCTATATTGCTGCCTCTAGAAATAAACCTGTCATTTCATGTTATTTTGTGGCTCTTAGAAACTCGTAGTGTGTTTGACTCATATAATAAATGCCCATATAGCCACAATCAGGGGTGATTTCCACTTTAGTTTTAATCATCAATGAGGATATTAAGTCATCTACACACAAGTGGTCACTAT
Source organism: Characodon lateralis (assembly GCA_036250325.1). Lineage (NCBI taxonomy): Eukaryota > Metazoa > Chordata > Actinopteri > Cyprinodontiformes > Goodeidae > Characodon > Characodon lateralis. Next base: position 4,627 of record JAHUTJ010057442.1, on the reverse strand, counting down.
AATTGGGAAACTGGTGTCCAAACTCCTCATCCCCTAAATCTCTGTTTATTTCATTTCAGAGTTGCAGTTTTTATACACACATAATAAGTGCTTAGTTGGTACTAAATGTATTCATCCCCCTCTCTCTCCTTCCCTCTTTTTTCACCAGGGTTGTTTATTTTAGATTCTTGAATGAAAAGCAGTAAAATCAAAGGGTGGCTACCGTCACTGATAATATTTAGAGAGGAGGGCGATTTATTTTCCTTTTATTAAATGCTGATTAATATGCAATGTTGAGTTGGCTAATACTGAAGGTTTTATTTCCCCAGTATCCTGTGCTGCACTGGCCCTGCCTTAGACGTAGAATCAACCTGCACAGAATGAGCTAAAGCTTTAAGTCTGGTTTGCATTAAAAGTAAATGTTTAGACTTAGTACAATTTTTATTCTACCATCCTTTGTCAATGAATGCCTTTTTTACTTGAGATTGTAACTGTCAAAATCAAGTCTTTTAAAGCTACATACTGATGCTGGGAATGCTCGGATTCTAATTGCAATGTTTTCTTTCTTCCTTAGATCTGTACAAATTCTTTTTGATTAACTGTGCCCATGTATCATTGTGAGCAGACTAGTATGGTGTCCATGCTTTCCAGAAACTGCAGCGAGTGTACAGAGCAGGAGCAACCCATTGTGTGCTGCATATATTAAGATCTGTAGAAAAGTGAGATTTTACTCACATTAAACTTAAGCTCAGGTGGTTGTTTTCTTCCACTGTACTTTGCATGATTGATTTTTGGGAGAAACCAACTGGCTGCAGATATGTGTTATTCTTCATCTAAAGCCCATTTATCATGAGGAGTTAAAGCAGACACTCAACTTAGACTGGTATACCATATTGCAATTCCAACATAAAGGCTAACACTGGATTTCAACGGACACTGCTTTCAGCCTGTCTATTTGTTCCCATGCTAAGCACGTTCTTTGCAAAAGGAATTCAAACAACTTTGAACTTTTTCAGTTTTTTGTGGTGTGGCATGTATTTGCCCACCTAGAGCCACGACTTGCTGCAGTTACAGCTGCAAATCTTTTAGCGTATGTGTCTACTAGTTTTGCAAATCTAGAGCCTGAAATTTTTACCTGTTCTAATCAAAATAGCTTAAGCTCAGTCAGTTTGCATTAGGAGTATGTCTGGAATTCCTTTGTTTTAAGTTTTAACTTTGAAGTAGTAATTCTAAGACATGAATATGCATTGATCTAAACCATTCTACTGTAGCTAAGTATATATGTTGAGCCCCAGTCTGAAGTCTTTTGCAGCCTCTAACAGGTGTTCCTCCAGTATTGTCCTTGTTTTGGCTCCATCCATCTTCTCATCAACTCCAAGCAGCTTCTGGGCAGTGCTGAGGAAAAGCATTCCCATAGGATGATGTTTCCACCCTCTTGTCTCACTGTTATTGTGTGTTCAGGGGGTTAGTCTATCTCCACACATAGCATGTTCCACGTAGGTCAGAAAGTTCAGTTTTACTCTGACCAAGGCACCTTCTTCCACATGTTCACTCTGTCCTTTATATAAGCCTTAACCAGAGTTAAAACTGGTCTCTGCATATCTTATTAATCCTAATTAAGTCGTATTTTTTATGATCTTTCAGTATAGGTCTTTAAAACTCTTTAATAGTCTTCCTCTCTATGAGGGCTTTGCAGTGACCACTAAAAGGGCAGGGGCTCAAAATAAAACAAGGGCACGGATAACTGGATTCTAGGGTAGAATATTACCAAGAGTCGCACCCAGCTTTTACAATTCAGTGTACTATGATGTACTACAAAGTAGTTAACATGGATATATACAATTAAATCAAATCTAGGGAAAACTATATTATTAAACTGTATTAAATATTTTATTAAAGACCTAGACCACCAGACATATTTTTCCACAATTACACTGTCAGAAAATATAAACAGAGGGGCACAATACAACCTTTTAGTGTACTGTAATAAAGACCCTGATAATAAATAAAGCAGCAAGGATTTTCTGCACTTACAATTAGTGTGAAGATGGTCCATTCAGAACAGAACAGGTGAATCAAACTTTAGTAGTGTTACATGTCACCGTGAGAAAACATAAAGCCTACTGACACTGCTAACTGACCATCAAACTTTAGGTTAAACTTCTTCTTTTTTGTGTGTATGTTTTGCTATCACTTATGAACATTTTCTTCTTTCCCTCTTTTTTTCTTAGTCTATTTTCTGTTCTGTGTTGACCTTAGCTCAGTGTCTCTTGTTATTTCTGTCAACATCTCATCTGATCTATCACTTTCCTTCTACAGGCAAGAAATTAGTTATCAATTAATCTACACTTAACTACAGTACATCTGAAAACAATTAATAACTCTTAAACCCGTTTCTTGTAAAATTCAACATAAGTGCACAACCAAATATCTATAATGTTGACTATCTAAAATCTTAATATTTTTGTTCTTACCTGTTGTACTCTTTCTAACCCAGTTGGTTAATCCTCTACCTTTGGCTGCTTCAAGCAGCTTCTTCCTGGTTTGTTTCAGATATCTTTCTTTACAAACCACCTTGGAACTAAAACAAACACATTATGAATTATTATCTAAAATAAATTTTTAAATGCACTACTTAAAATTAACCCACTACTATCTAATCAAGTTCCAAGAAATGAGTCATTATGCATTTTTTGAATAATAAAAAATATATTGACATATTTTATGAAATCATCTATTATTAAATTTTAAGAGAAAACCCCACGTTATTAGTTGAGGAGACATTCTGACAGAAATGTAATATATTCTACAAAATGATTTGTTAGTGACACACTATTTACTGAAACAGCTGACTGATAGATGAATAACTCCACTCATTGGCCCCAAAAAAGGTTAAATATATATAAATTACAACAACAATGCTTCTCATCATCACACATCTCATTCCAAAGTAGCTTTGCTACCAATATCATAGTAATACTGCTGAGTAAAAGTTTTTTAGACACCTACAAAGTCTTTAGCTAGCAGGTACTTAATAACATAACAATAGCCTCTCTTCACCTGTCTCCTCCTGCTTAGAGAGCACAGAGCCCTTTCCTTTCTCCCCTTGCGTGTGTGATGCGTTTCATCCCCTCCCTGCTCAAACTGCTCCTTTGTTAGTGATGAAGCAGAAAAGATACAAAGTTGTCATCTTGTCTGATAAGATTTGTTTCTTATAAATTCACTCACTTACCGGTTTATTGACCAACAACTATCCTGGAATCTGGACGAACAGCCACATATTCTGGGCTCTGCTTCTCTAAGGCCCTGTCCCGATAGCTACACTACACCCTACACCCCTCTATCAAGTGTGTATTTTGTAAAAGGGTTGAAGTGTGGAGGTTACAAGCATGCAGAATTGGGGCAGAAGGGGTTATGTCATCCTCTTGCACTTCTGCGCCATAACTGCGAAATCAACAATGGCGAGACCTGTTGATGTTTTTGCAGTCTTGCTGCTAAAAATTATTTTAAAACTGAAACAAGCAATTGTTTTGAGGAGAAGAAAGTGCAGGAAGGAATCGAAGGAGGCTTTATACACCAGACTCTTGCTTTGACAACAGTGTTTGTTCAAAAGGTAATTTCAATGTTATGGGTTACTGACTGAATCACCCTGAAGCCGGTGGCGTCTTACAATGTTGAGCCTAGAAAACCAGTGAAAAATTATATTGTGGGCTTGCTGTCTGAATTTTAGGCAGTTCTTATTTTTCTGATTTAGTTGATTACATTGATGGTTGTGATTGGTTTTTGCTCAAACATCACATGCAGCAATGAATTGTAGGTAACAGAAGTCCGCTTAGATGCGCGCTTAGCCGAATGGATTGAGGGCACAAAGGGGGCGGGGCGAAAGACCACTCTGGAGAATTGAGCACTCGAACCCATCAATGGGAACTTGCAATTGAGGGACACACGTGTGGAAGTCAGAGTGTTTGGACAGGGTCTAACTCCCTGCACGAGGAGCAGTTAGTGCTTGTGTCACAAGGGCTAAAGGTTAAAAATAACAGGTTGATTGGGGGGCATGGCCATGTCACCTCTGTAATAATTATTAAATAGCAATATTAATACATGTTTTCATTAGGTGTCAGAGAAGGGCTTATGTGGATAAATAAATAAATAAATAAAATTTTTGACCAAAAGGGCCCTTTTGGGCATGGAGGAAAAGGGGCAGCTGCTCCAGCACCCTCTGTATGTGCCTGCTCTCTAATTACTGAGAAGAAAGGCAGTTGGTTGCAGAGTATTTTATTTTGTGGTAACAGAGTAAATGGGGCTGAATAAAAATACACACTCCAGAGTTTTAGATTTTTATTTGTAAACTGAAAAGTATGTATAAGTGCCTGTTTTAAAAAAAATCTACCTTTTCATATGCACTGCTCAAAAAAATAAAGGGAACACTTAAATGACACAATATAACTCCCAAGTAAATCAAACTTCTGTTAAATCAAACTGTCCACTTAGGAAGCAACACTGATTGACAATCAATTTCACATGCTGTTCTGCAAATGGAATAGACAACAAGGGGAAATCTTTAGCGATTAGCAAGACACACTCAATAAAGGAGTGGTTCTGCAGGTGGGGACCACAGACCACTTCTCAGTACCTATGCTTTCTGGCT